>JAJQKJ010002083.1:0-105591 GCA_029574335.1 Rana kukunoris | reverse complement strand
TGAGTCTGAAGTGCGAGTGGCAGTTTTGCTGTGCCTGCCCTGCCCTTGCCTGCTCCAACAAAGCTCAACCCACAACCTAGGAGCCAATTTCTACCCAAGGAATTCCGACAAAACAAGAACTTTGCTCTTAGACCCCAAAATCTAAGGGTTATGATAGTTATGATTAAAAGCTCATAGTTCTGGTGAAACCTAACAAACCAAGCTGGACTAGGGTTGCCACCTGTATGTTTTTCTCCCGGACAGTCCGGTTTTTGAATGATGTGTACGGGTTTTCATTTGCTCCAGACCCGGACACATCATTCACATGGACTGCACCGGGAGTAAGATCTAATGTCTCCCCTCTCCCTGGTGACAGCCTTGTTTAGCAGAGCAGCTTGTCAGCTAATCACAGCTCCTCCCCTCCCCTCCTTCTCTGCTCTGTATACACACGAGGAGGTGGGGGAGCATGGATGCCGCTGATCTCAGGTCAGTTCTGTAAAAAGTTATCTATACTGTAGATAGAGGGACAGGGGAAGGTGAAAGAGCGGCTGGAAAGGAGGACAAAGTAGAAATATGTGTAGTGATAGAGGGATTAGGAGGATATGTACTGGGGGCTTTGGCAGGGAGAAGATTTTAAATCTGACAACTGTGTCAAGCGCTATCTCTCCCCCTTTCCAAAGCACCCCAGCACATATCCTACCCCTTCTACCCCTCACCCATGCACTGTACCTCACGGCACTGCATAAGATGGGCACGGCTGCTGATAAGATGGGACAGGCTGCATAAGATGGGCAAGGCTGCATAAGATGGGCACAGGCTGCTAAGATGGCACAGGCTGCATAAGATGGGCACAGGCTGCATAAGAGGGCACAGGCTGCATAAGATGGGCACAGGCTGATAAGATGGGCACAGGCTGCATAAGATGGGCACAGGCTGCATATGATGGGCACAGGCTGCATAATGATGGGCACAGGCTGCATATGATGGGCACAGGCTGCATATGATGGGCACATGCTGCATATGATGGGCACATGCTGCATATGATGGGCACATGCTGCATATGATGGGCACATGCTGCATAAGATAGGCACAAGCTGTATATGATGGACACATGCTGCATAAGATGGGCACAGGTCGTTTCAAGCACTATCTCTCCCCCCTCCCAAAGCACCCCAGCACATATCCTACCCTTTCTACCCCTCACCCTTGCACTGGCCCTCTTCTCTCACAAACCACCCCCAGCACATATTAACACAGGCTGCATATGATGGACACAGGCTAAATATGATGGGCACAGTAGCTGCATATGATGGGCACAGGGGCTGCATTTCATGGGGCACAGTGGCTACATCTTATGGAACAAAGTGGCTGCAACTGATGGCACAGTGAGGCTGCAATTTATGGTTTATTTTTCTGAATTTTTCAGTTTTATTGCCCAAAAATGTTGAGCACCAGCCAGCACTGCTCCTCAGCACATATCTAACTCTCCCCACCCCCTGCTAGCAATAGCTCTCTCCACAGGACATATCTGACCCCTGCATTCCATCCAGAACACTCACAATTCAGCCACGCGCACTGTTTTCTACGGGGAACTATGCACCACATTATTACTCTCTTTCAGGCCACCAAAAGTGTCATACGTCTTTTACAATCTTATATCGTATACCCTCCCCCAAAAAAATACTGCCGCTAAAGTGTTCGGGTTTGGCTTGAAGAAAAGGTGGCAACCCTAAGCTGGACTATCATCTTAAATTAATTTGTGGGTCCACACAATGTGTGGCCAAGCCAAGAGTTAGAATAAAAGCTCATAACTCAAGTGAAACCTAGCAAACCAAACTGGACTATCATCCTAATATGTTTTCTTGGTACCCATCATCCACTAATGCTGCCGGACAAGAGAAGGGATTCCATCATGGAGTGTTCTGCTTTCAACTTGCTTGATGTGGTCAAGGCTTCCAATAATGGAAAAGATAACATTTTCAATTACAACTTGTCTACACAAGAGATAAAATTTGAGGTGGAGCTTAAAAATACAAAGTTTAAACATATCATGAAAAAGACTCACTGCCCACCCAAAATGATTGACCTGCTGTTATGCTCAACACCTGGCTTAATGTGTTCCAGATCAAGAAAGTCTAGAAGTCTTTCTGCATACTTCCTGGTTAAGAGTCTAGGTATGACAGCCAAGTAACTGAAACTTCCAGGATAAACCCATAATATAAGCCTCTATGGCAGGGAAATGCAATAAGTGGACCGCCAAACTGTTGCAGAACTACAAGTCCATGAAAACTCTGCTTTAAAAGCTTGATATACAAAAAAGTTTCACTTAAAATGTCCCACAGATTACAGCATTATAGACTGAATTTCATACATACCTCTCCGTTTACTCTCAAACTGCACAGTGTTGCCATACTTCAGCCTTGATGGTCATCTCGCCAGCTACATATAAAGGTAAGCTTTGGGATCACATGAAAACATAAGCAGCAAAACTGAGGAATTTGGCGTTGTCGTAATGAACAGATATTGACAAGTGAAACCGTGTGAAGTTAGCCAATGCGTTGATAGTAATGCCTTTTTTTGGGTATGGCAAGTATCAAGACCCTTTTCCCCCCTAAGGAGAGAAGGATTCTGACCCAATACCTAAAGTCTGACCCAAGAATAGAGAGTATTGATTTTGGCCTGGCCAAAGCGTTTGTTGACTGTAATATGGTGCCCTCATACGCCAACCAAGAAAAACTAAAAACCATTCCAAAAGCAAGTCTGTATTCCCAGGAAGAAAGAATAAACAGTTATAAGAAAATCTACCACTCCCACTGTAAGCCAAAATTAAGCTTCTAGACCAATTGCCAGAAAGCACCGGAGCAGTGAGCAAGGAGACTGAATCAGATCTAGCCCTGGCCATCCCAGAGGAGTGGGCACTTCTCCCCCAGTCCAGAAAGGACTGAGATTGACCCAGTCTCTAAACCCACTACTACAGAACAGCCTAGCAACCAGTCCAGATGCCCAACTACAGCTCACAATAGAAATTTAAGACAGTCTTGCAACAGCCAACCCTTTACTTCCAGAGAGCGAGAGCATTGCCCAAGCTCTCCATAGACTTCCCCAAGAGGGATCAAAGAGTGAAAGCCTAAGCACAATCATCCATCTCCTTTGCAAAAAGACCCCAGAGGAGAGTGAAAGAGACCAACCGGGTTCCTGGTTCGACAGGGCAGGGCGTTAAACACTGTCTAAACCGATCTTCGAGGAAGGCTCAGTCAGCCAGCCTAGGAGTGCAATTTTCTCTAGAGATTTCAAACTGAAATAGGACTTTTCACCCTTAGCCCCCAGAACCTGGGGACCACCAAACAAGTGGTTAAACCCAAGCCAAGAGTTAGAATGAAAGCTCATAACTCTGGTGAAACCTATCCTCCGAAGCTGGAATATCTTAAATTAATTAGTGGGTCCACACAATGTGTGGCTAACCCAAGCCAAGAGTTAGAATGAAAGCTCATAACTCTGGTGAAACCTATCCACCCAAGCTGGACTATCTTGTTAAATTTATTTGTGGGTCCACACAATGTGTGGCTAACCCAAGCCAAGAGTTAGAATGAAAGCTCATAACTCTAGTGAAACCTATCCACCCAAGCTGGACTATCATCTTAAATTAATTTGTGGGTCCACACAATGTGTGGCTAACCCAGGCCAAGAGTTAGAATAAAAGCTCATAACTCTGGTGAAACCTATCACCCAAGCTGGACTATCATGTTTAATTTATTTGTGGGTCCACACAATGTGTGGCTAACCCCAAGCCAAGAGTTAGAATGAAAGCTCATAACTCTGGTGAACCTAGCAAACCAACTGGACTATCATCTTAAATTATTTGTGGGCCCACACAATGTGTGGCAAACCCAAGCTAAGAGTTAGAATTAAAGCTCACAACTTTGGTGAAACCTAGCACCCACTTCCACTAATGCTGCTGGACAAGAGAAGGGATTCCATCATGCTTGGAGTGTTCTGCCTTCAACTTGCTTGAAGTGGTCAAGGCTTCCAATAATGGAAAATATAACATTTTCATTTGCATCTTGTCTACAAGAGATAAAATTGTAGGTGGAGGTTAAAAATACAAAGTTTAGTCTAGAAGTCTTTCTGCATACTTGTTCTGGTTAAGAGTATCGGTATGACAGCCAAGTAACTGAAACCTCAAGGAGAAACCCATAATAGTAGCCTCTATAGCAGGGATATGCAATTAGTGGACCGCCAACTGTTGCAGAAACCCAAGTCCCATGAGGCATAGCAAGACTCACAGCTAGAAGCATGACACCCAGAGGCAGAGGCATGATTGGACTTGTAGTTTTGCAATAGCTGGAGATACGCTAATTGCATATCCCTGCGCCATGGTTTTCAATGCTTAAAAAATAAATAAAAAATAACCATCCTAGATAATTCCTTACTGGGAACATATTGATGTTTTTTGCTTCACTACCACTTTGCAATGGCATATTGAACA
Source organism: Rana kukunoris (assembly GCA_029574335.1). NCBI lineage: Eukaryota > Metazoa > Chordata > Amphibia > Anura > Ranidae > Rana > Rana kukunoris. The sequence goes on along the minus strand of JAJQKJ010002083.1, from coordinate 101,126 downwards.
GTAAAGGAACTAGTGGACGTATTGCCTGGCTAATTTGGCTTTAAAAAGTTAGTCTGGAAACAAGCATTCTGTGATTGTTGGAATTTTATATTTCTCAGAACACTCAAAGTGTTGAGGCAAAAGCACCAGATGGCCAGAACAAACCTTCTCAAAATCAGACTTCAGCAATGGCGGGCGCTGTACTTTCCTCATGTTTAACCACTTGCCGACCAGCCGCCGCAGTTATACGGCGGCAGGTCGGCACTCCTGCGTGAGAGCCCGTAGCTCTACGTCGGGACTTTCGCGGCCACTAGGGGGCGCGTGCGCGCCGCCGGCTGCCCGCGCGCCCCCCGCTCGCCCCGAGTCCCGTGCGCCCGGTGGGCGCGATCGCCGCTGGGCACGCTCGCTCGTTCGTTACAGAGCGGGGAACGAGAGCTGTGCGTGTAAACACACAGCTCTCGTTCCTGTCAGCGGGGGAAACGCTGATCTTCCGTTCATACAATGTATGAACGGAAGATCAGTGATTCCCCCTAGTAAGTCCACCCCCCCACACAGTAAGAACACAAATAAGAACACAAATAGGAACACACTTAACCCCATCCCCGCCCCCCAGTGTTAACCCCTTCACTGCCAATGGCATTTTTATAGTAATCCAATGCAGTTTTATAGCATTGATCGCTATAAAAATGCCAATGGTCCCAAAAATGTGTCAAAAGTGTCCGATATGTCCGCCACAATATCGCAGTACCGAAAAAAACCGCTGATCGCCGCCATTACTAGAAAAAAAAAATATTTATAAAAATGCCTTAAAACTACCCCCTTTTTTGTAAACGCTATAAATTTTGCGCAAACCAATCAAACGCTAATTGCGATTTTTTTTACGAAAAATATGTAGAAGAATACGTATCGGCCTAAACTGAGGAAAAATAATGTTTTTTTAAATCTTTTTTGGGGATATTTATTATAGCAAAATGTAAAAAGTATTGAATTTTTTTCAAAATAGTCGCTTTATTTTTGTTTATAGCGCAAAAAATAAAAATAGAAATACCACCAAAAGAAAGCTCTATTTGTGGAAAAAAAAGGACGCCAATTTTGTTTGGGAGCCATGTCGCATGACCGCGCAATTGTCAGTTAAAGCGACGCAGTGCCGAATCACAAAAAGTGCTCTGGTCTTTGGACAGCAATATGGTCTGGGGCTAAAGTGGTTAAGAGCTCAAACCCCAGGCGTCAGGTCGCCAACAAAACCCCTGCATGCGGTTCGCACAGCATTCCTATGCACATCACATGTGATGTCTGTACGGTGCGATTTAAGGAAATGTATGCTCAAATCGCCATATGCACCAAAATGTTGCTTTTGTTTTCTAAATCACATTGCATAGGTGTTCACAGGCACCCATGCAATGCAATATTGGCAATCACACTATATTTTGCAATTTTTTTTTTTTGTTTGTTTGAAGTGTTAATCCAACATTGACACACAGCAGATCAGGAATCGCACTACGTTTTGCAATCTGTTGCAGGAGTTAATCTAACATTGACACCGTGCAATTGCTATGCAGTGTGTATGTTGATGCTGAAAAAAATGCAGCAATATTGTGCATTTTCTCGCATACATCAGTCAGTGTGCATGAGCTCATGGTTTACAGATTAAGGGTTTGTCACAGTACACTTAGTGCCGTTAACATTAGTGCACATCTGCAAGTCGCATGCGATTTGCACTGCAAATCAAATGTGATGTCTGTGCGATGCGATTTCAGCCATACTGATAGTATGGCTCAAAGTTACATTGCCTTCAGACCAAAGTCACACAGAACCCTTTTTTGAAAAGCAAGAGAATTGGATCCACCCATGCAATACAATAAAGTTTCACCAATTCACAATATGGGGGGGGGGGTGAAAGCATGCTTCCACCATTTCACAATATGGGCGGGTGAAAGCATGCTTCCACCATTTCACAACTTGGGGGGGTGAAAGCATGCTTCCACCAATTCACAATAAGGATATGGGGGGGGGGGGGTGAAAGCATGCTTCCACCAATTCAACAATATGGGGGGTGAAAGCATGCTTCCACCAATTCACAATATGGGGGGGTGAAAGCATGCTTCCACCAATTCACAACTTGGGGGGGTGAAAGCATGCTTCCACCAATTCACAACTTGGGGGGGTGAAAGCATGCTTCCACCAATTCACAACTTGGGGGGGTGAAAGCATGCTTCCACCAATTCACAATGGGGGGGGGGCGGGGGGTGGTGAACCATGCTTCCTACAAACTCACAATGCTTCCTGCCAATCTCCTTGAGATAAAAGGCAGATAAAGGAGGATCTATGCAGTGCAATGACTTGCCCAATGAATACAGGCATTCATTCAGGTAGGCCACACTAACAGATCAAAAACAAAAAAGCAATAAGATTCAAACATAAATTTGCCACATTTAAAGAAAGTGGAGAGAAAAACAAACTTTAGACTGCAGCTTAATGAACTTTGCAGCCAAAATGACATTGAAACTACTTGCCAAGCATGTGGCAGGCATGATTTTTTCATCTGAAGATCAAATGGAGCCATGTGGTTGCCATGAGGCAGGCAGCCATTTTCTTTTCCAACTCGATCAATCTCGCTCGGCCTATACAGATCATGTTATCAGGCTTATCAGTTTCACTGCCTTAGTATCTACAACAAGCATTTCATCCTAGAGAAATCCTGAAAACATGACCTGTTGGGGCACCTTGAGGACTACAGTTGAGAAACACCGATCTAATGAAACAGGTCTAAGTTTTTCTTCAAGCCTGGGTTCACACTGGTGCATGCTGAACACTGAATGAGTCTCACAGCATGCCTGTGCAATTGCAGTGAGATTTGCACCAATGTAAACGGCAGATAAAGGGTTATCTATGCAGAGCAATGACTTGCCAGTTGGAATACAAACATTTAGGTGGCCACAATATAACAAAAGCAATACTATAGCAAGATTGTAACATTTATTTGTCTTGTATAAAGAAAAAAAGGACAGAAAACAAAAGTTTAGACTGCAGCTTTATTGAAAATGTCCCCATAATGTCATTCAGGCATCTTACCAAGCATGTGGCAGGCAGACATGCTTTCTTCATCTGAGGATCAAAGGGAGCCATGTGCACAGGTGAGGTGATTTATAGGCAGCGAGCAATAGGTCAGCTGACATAGCCACACCCCCTTACCTCCTCCCACTTTGTACTATTACATAATGGAGTGTTACACAACGTGCGTCTTCAACATTACATAATGCAGTGTTACACAACTCGCGTCTTAAAGGCACTCCAACAGGTCTTGCGATTTGAGCCATGTTGCCTCAAATCGCATACACACCAAAATGTTGCAGGAAACCTTTTGTTTTCTGAATTGCATTGCATAGGTGTTCACATGCACCCATGCAATTATGGGAATCACACTCAATTTTGCAATCTGTTTCAGGTGTTAATCTAACATTGACACCCACAGCAGATAACATGGACACTGTGCAATTGCTACACAATGCGATGCTGAAAAATGCAGCAAACCTTGTGCATTTTCTGCATCACATCAGTGTGAACCAGAGCTCATGGTTTACAGAAAAAGGGTTTGTCACAGGTAAAGTTAGTTCCGGTTAACATTAGGGCAGTTTTCAAGATAGCATGCGATTCGCACTGCAAATTAAATGCGATGTCTGTGCGATGCAATTATAGCCATACTGATAGTATGGCTCAAAGTCACATTGCCTTCAGACCAAAGTCACACAGAACCCTTTTTTCATGAGAATTGGATCCACCCATGCAATACAATTCATGTTCATCAATTCACAATATGGGGGGGGGGGGTGAAAGCATTCTTCCACCAATTCACAATGAGGGGGCAGTGAAGCATGCTTCCTACAAACTCACAATGCTTCCTGCCAATCTCCTTGAGATAAAAGGCAGATAAAGGAGGATCTATGCAGTGCAATGGCTTGCCGAATGAATACAGACATTCATTCAGGTAGGCCACACTAACAGATCAAAAACAAAAAAGCAATAAGATTCAAACATAAATTTGCCACATTTAAAGAAAGTGGAGAGAAAAACTTTAGACTGCAGCTTAATGAACTTTGCAGCCAAAAGGACATTGAAACTACTTGCCAAGCATGTGGCAGGCATGATTTTTTTCATCTGAAGATCAAATGGAGCCATGTGGTTGCCATGAGGCAGGCAGCCATTTTCTTTTCCCAACTCCAATCCTCAAGATGCCCCTACAGATCATGTTATCAGGCTTATCAGTTGCACTGCCTTAGTATCTACAAGCATTTCATCCTAGAGAAATCCTGAAAACATGACCTGTTGGGGCACCTTGAGGACTGCAGTTGAGAAACACTGATCTAATGAAACAGGTCTGGTTGGCACCGGCCCAAATAGGGCTAGGTGCCACGGACTAGCTGAGGAGATGGGACAGTCAGGAAAGGGGTTAAATGAGTCTCTCCCCTCTTGAGTTCCCCCCTCCTTCCCCCTCCCTCTGGGAGGGTGGTGCTCTGACAGATAGAGCCAATTAAAGATGCCCAGGGGGGAGGTATTTGGGGTGGGCATGTGACCAAGGCTTCAAGGTGGGTTTCCCTCCCACCTTCTTCCCTCTTACCCGCAGCAGCCTCCCAGCAAGTGAGCTCCTTACCTTCCTTGGCTGTGTCATGGCTGAAGACCTGCTGGGTTTGATCCGGGAGCGGATGCGGTCCGATGGAGGCTTCCTGGCTCGCATCGCCGCCGACCTGGGGGTTGCCTGGACCGTTCCCTCGCCGTGCCCAACTGTGGATGACCAGGTATGGGGTCGGCGGGCCCCCTCGAAGGGCCACCCGACCGCCTGTAAGGCTGAGTCCCAGTCCCCCTAAGGCTTTACAGCGGCGCAGAGGCACCGCTGTATCTGTTGCTGGAAGGGGGGGAAAAGGGCGGGGCCAAAATCGCGGGCTGCCGCGGTAGCCCCGCCCCCTTTCTCTTCTGCTCCTCGTGTGTCTGCACAGAGTGTGTGCCTCCCCCTCCCCCTCCCTGTACTCCATCATGGGTAATGCTAATGTGCATGTTTCCAGCTCCTCGAGTAGCGAGGAGCGAGGAGGCTGGCTTAGCTGCAGACATCCCCTCCGCCCCTGCCCTCACTGTAGATGTCCCTGCTACTGACTTAGCAGTGAATGTGCAAGCCCATCCTGCCCATGCCGCTCGCAACCAACCCCCCCAGGCACCTGTGGATGCGGATGCTGAGGAAGATATAGTGTGTCCTCCTCACCTGAACACCTCCGCTGTCCCCCCCCATCGCCCACCCCCCCCCCCTCCTGCGAGTTTCAGGAGCGATCGGTCCCGTAGACGGGACATGCGGTCGGACTCCAGGTCCTCTTCGCGTAGTTCTGGGCGTCATGGGCGGTACAGCAGAAGCCGTCGCCGCAGATCCCTAGGCGTCACAGCAGACACTGGCGTAGATCCAGATCCTCCGCTGGGGGTCACCATCCTCCTCTGGCGGGCTCCTCCAGGGGCCGCGGAGGGTCGGCTTAGGTCTAGACAGGGTTCATCGAGGCGCTCCAGGCGGCCTTCTCACGCGGACCAGCCGTCCGGCGTGCCTGCTTCCTCTGTGGCTCCCGTGGCCACGACGGTTTCGGTGGCTCCATCGTCAGTGCCGGTTTTCCTTCCGCCTGTTCCCACATCCGCTCCTTCGGGATTGTCAGCTGCGATACCTCCAGTGATCCCTCCTCCTCCTCCATCTTCGGCAGTAACTGGTGAGTTTGACTTCGCAGGGGCCTGGGGGGCCGGGGGTGGGACGCATGCTTTGGTACAGGCTTTAAAAGCATTATTGTCGCAGCTGGAGCCCGGCTCCCAGGGGGCGGTTACGCCTCCTGCGGGCAGGCGTCCTCCGTCTCCGCCAAGGGCCGGTGTACACAAGGAGTCCTTTTTCTGTGGGATTAGCCCGTTAGGATCACACGTTACTGAAGACATCAAACAAAAAATTTGGGAAAATAAGTACATAGATATATGGTCTTTGGTTTCAGCTGATCAGCATACCATTGATAAGGAGCGCAAGCCCTATACTGACAGGTCTTTTGAGCGTAGGCCCCGGGTTGCCAGGACGATAGGTAACTGGTTGCAGGCTTTTGCCGTGCTGGGTGGTATTATGGGGGAAAAACACCCGAGCGCTGTTCGGAGCTCTTCGTCTATTTGGACTCAGTATACAACGCCTATAAGTCCCATGGCGGCAGCGCTTGGTGGAAATATGACGAAGAGTTCAGAAGACGCTTGGCGTTGCAACCCGAGGTGGGTTGGGGCTGCAAGGCGACGGATGTCTGGCTGCGGCTTATGATGGCGCAGAGACAGACTCCCTTTCTTGGCGGGGCCGCTGCCTCCTCAGCAAGTCAGCAGGGCGCAGCGGCCACAAAGAGACCCGGAACATGCTGGCTCTTTAACGAGGGTCATTGCAAGTTCTTCGGGTTGTGCAAGTTCAAGCACGAGTGCTCCTCTTGTGGTGGCGCCCACGGGGCAGTTCGCTGCCCCCGCGGCGCAAAACCGGTGCATAGGGGTACAGGGCCTGTTGAAGGGATAGACGCCGGTGAGCGTGGAAGAGATGCTCCCCTGGCTAGAGCGTTACCCCAATAGGTCGGAGGCTGAGCAGTTGCGCATAGGTTTTTTGTACGGTTTTCTTATCCCCTTCATTCCCTCAGATTCGCACCAACTGGCTGGCAATTTGCAATCGGCTGCGCTTTACCCGGATGCCCTGCGGGACAAGGTTAGTAAAGAGGTTAATTTGGGTCGCATTGAGGGTCCGTTTTCATCCCCACCATTTCCTAACTTGAGGGTTTCTCTTTTGGGAGTGGTCCCCAAGAAGGAGAGCGGTAAGTTTCGGTTAATTCACCATTTATCTTATCCCAGGGGCTCATCAGTTAACGACGGCATCTCAAAGGATGAGGCGTCTGTTTCCTATGTCTCCTTCAATAAGGCTGTGTTGTTGGTCCGACGGGCCGGCAGAGGTGCCATGATGGCTAAAACTGACATTGAATCGGCTTTTAGGCTGCTGCCGGTGCACCCGGATTGCTACCACCTTCTGGGTTGCTGTGTGGATGGCCTCCTCTTCTATTATAACACTTGTTTGCCTATGGGCTGCTCCATATCGTGCCACTATTTCGAAATGTTCAGTTCCTTTTGGAATGGGTGGTACGATGTGCAACTGGTTGTAGATCCATCATTCATTATTTGGATGATTTTCTGATAGTAGCCCGGCCGAATCTTCTCAGTGTCAATTTTTGCTGGATTTTTTCTGTGCTGTGATGAGCAGGTTCGGGGTTCCGCTTTGCGCAGAAAAAACGGAGGGCCCAACCACCAGGCTGTCCTTTCTGGGCATTGAAATCGATTCCCTTGAGATGGTCTTTCGGTTGCCAGCAGATAAGCTCGGAAAGCTATTAGGCTTGATCGAGGGGTTTTGTGAAGTTCAAAAAGTTACTCTGCGGCAATCGCATCCGACTGACTTGTTCCCTAAAAGCGGACCTGTCAGTGTGGCAGCGTTTTTTGGGCACATACAACGGGCGCACGTGTTTCCTGTCGGTCGAAATAGGCAATCAGGAATTGTCTCTTTTCACTGATGCGGCTGGTTCGGGAGGGTTACGGCGCGATTCTCGGGGCGAGCTGGAGCGCGGAATCATGGCCACTAGAGTGGCAGGTGCAGGGGGGGTTATGTCGCAACCTGACTCTCCTTGAGCTTTTTCCCATCGTCGTGGCGGTTGAACTTTGGGGGGAGCAGCTCAGGGACAAGAAGGTATGCTTCTGGACCGACAATAGCAGTGTGGTGCATTGCATCAACGGTCTGTCTTCCTCTTCGCTGCCGGTTCTGGCCCTACTCCGTCATCTGGTGCTCAGATGCCTGGAGTATAATATCTGGTTCAGATCTCGTCATGTCCCAGGTGTTGATAACGTTATCGCTGACTTATTGTCTCGTTCTCGATTTTTTCCAGGAGTTTCGGTCTCTTTGCCCGGGTGCGGATCAGGAAGGCCTGCCTTGCCCGAAGTCCCTATGGACCCTGGTGTCAGGACTTTGATGCCCCTCATTGCTGCTTCAGTGACTCCGGCTACCTGGTCCAATCATGGTAAGGCGTGGAATGCCTGGTTGGGGGTGGCGGGCGGCAGGGACGTGGCTTCCTGTGGGAATTTACGTTTTCAGGTTACGGTGGACTATTTGTTGAATTTGGAGCTTTCTGGTTGTTCCGCCGCGGTTGGTGGCTCAACGCCGCATGGGGGGGGTTGGTTTTCACTTAAAGCTGCACGGGTGGCAGGAGTGCACGAAGCATTTCGGTATCCTGCAGGCATTAAAGGGTTGGCGGAAAAGGCACGGGAAAAAGGACGCTAGGCGTCCGGTTTCCTTTGCCTTGCTGAACTCCCTTGTCGGGGCTACGGTTACGGTGTGTTCCTCTCCTTACGAAGGGCTTCTTTTTTCTACTGCGTTTTGCCTGGCTTTTTTCGGAGCGTTACGGATAGCGAGCGAGCTAGTGGCGTCCACGACTACGGGTCCTGGGGGCCTTTTCAGGGATGACGTCCTACTGACTAACGGTGTGTTGCAGGTTCGGGTGAGAAGGTCTAAAACGGACCAGCTGGGAAAAGGTTCTTGGTTGCGCCTTGGGGCAGTGGGGGGCACACTTTGTCCAGTTGCAATGGTAACAGAGTTCCTAAAGGTGAGTCCTGGTGGGGAAAAGTTTTTGGTGCATGCTTCGGGGGCCCCCCTTACACACGGTACCAGTTCAGTTCGGTTTTCAAACGCTGCCTTGTGGCTGCCGGGTTTTCAGCGAACGATTTTGGCACACATTCATTCAGAATTGGTGCTGCTACGGAAGCGGCTAGGGCCGGGCTAGCAATGGGTGACATTCAAAGAATTGGTCGGTGGAAGTCGGGGTGCTATGCAGGTTATGTTCGCCCGGAATTGCTGCTATAATGAATTTTCCCCCTTTTTCAGGTCCTCGTGCGCCGGTGGTGCACATTCTGGGCCATTCATATATCCATCGGGCCGCGCAGAGGGCCATCTGGGGCCATCGGCCGGGCGGCAGGTCCCTGGGATTTCCAGTGGAGGTTCATTGGAGAGGTATTGGGGGTCTCTCCTGGTCTCGGATATTGATGGAAGCCTTTCAGATTGGCGGAGTATCTCGGTCGCCGGTGGTGTTGGTAATCCATGCAGGGGGGAACGATATTCGCTCCCTGCGGGTTCCGGAGATCATTACCCTAATGAGAATGGATTTGGAGAGAATGGTTTTCTTTTTTCGGAAATCATGTTGGTTTGGTCCGAAATTGTCCCTCGGGTCACCTGGCAGGGAGGAGGATAGGGATGCGGCTGCAATTGAGAGAGCTCGCAGAACAATTAACGCCCGCATGTCCCGGTATGTCAGGGCCAGGTAGGTCAGGGGTAGTGGTGAGGCACAGGCAGCTGGAAGGGGACAATAGGCGGCTCATGGGTCAGGATGGGGTCCATCTTAATGATATCGGGCTCGATATCTTTTTGTCTGGCCTTCAGGATGGCATTGAACAGGCCCTTTACATTATGGGTGGGGGTCGGAGCCCAGTTTGAGGGGCTGTGCTCCTCCTGTGGCGGCGGTAATATTAATGAAGGAACGGGGGAAGGCTATTATGCCCGTCGGTTTAGGCCGGCGGCTGGCTGGTGCTTCCCCTTGTAATCTTACCATGAGATGGTACTAAAGGTTTACAGATGTTTTATGGTTAAAGAAAAAAATAAAGCTGTGGCCGACCCCTACGTCCATTCAAGATAGATAACATGTTGTCCGAGTCTTTATTTTATGGTTAAGGGGTGAGACGAACACATGGGTACGGGTTAATGGGTTGTTCAGGTAGTCTGGTTGGCACCGGCCCAAATAGGGCTAGGTGCCACGGACTAGCTGAGGAGATGGGACAGTCAGGAAAGGGGTTAAATGAGTCTCTCCCCTCTTGAGTTCCCCCCTCCTTCCCCCTCCCTCTGGGAGGGTGGTGCTCTGACAGATAGAGCCAATTAAAGATGCCCAGGGGGGGAGGTATTTGGGGTGGGCATGTGACCAAGGCTTCAAGGTGGGTTTCCCTCCCACCTTCTTCCTCTTACCCGCAGCAGCCTCCCAGCAAGTGAGCTCCCACCCTCCCGCCCTTGTTTCCCGTTTTATTACACAGTTTCAGGTGTTAATAAAAAAAAAAAAAAAGAGGATCGAATGAATGTAATAAAGTTATAAAGAAAAAAAAAAAAAAAAAAAAAAAAAAATTGGTCAAGCGAGTTTTGTACTGAGGTTTATTAGTTATGACGGTGGTTATTGCTGTATTTTATTACAATTTTAAGGTTTTGGTTTTACAGGCATTGTTTGTTCACGTTATGATGTGAGATATTTATTGTTAAGTCACAGCTGGCGGTAATATTAATGAAGGAAGGAACGGGGGAAGGCTATTATGCCCGTCGGTTTAGGCCGGCGGCTGGCTGGTGCTTCCCCCTTGTAATCTTACCATGAGATGGTACTAAAGGTTTACAGATGTTTTATGGTTAAAGAAAAAAATAAAGCTGTGGCCGACCCCTACGTCCATTCAAGGATAACATGTTGTCCGAGTCTTTATTTTATGGTTAAGGGGTGAGACGAACACATGGGTACGGGTTAATGGGTTGTTCAGGTAGTCTTAGTTTTTCTTCAAGCCTGGGTTCACACTGGTGCATGCTGAACACTGAATGAGTCTCACAGCATGCATGTGCAATTGCAGTGAGATTAACACCAATGTAAAAGGCAGCTAAAGGGTTATCTATGCAGAGCAATGACTTGCCAGTTTGAATACAAACATTTAGGTGGCCACAATATAACAAAAGCAATTCTATAGTAAGATTGTAACATTTATTTGTCTTGTATAAAGAAAAAGGACAGACAACACAAGTTTAGACAGCAGCTTTAATGAAAATTTCCCCATAATGTCATTCAGGCATCTTACCAAGCATGTGGCAGGCAGACATGCTTTCTTCATCTGAGGATCAAAGGGAGCCATGTGCTCAGGTGAGGTGATTTATAGGCAGAGCAATAGGTCAGCTGACATAGCCACACCCCCTTACCTCCTCCCACTTTGTGCTTTTACATTACATAATGGAGTGTTACACAACTGGCGTCTTTAACATTACCTAATGGAGTGTTACACAATGCGCGTCTTTAACATTACATAATGGAGTGTTACACAATGCGCGTCTTTAACATTACATAATGGAGTGTTACACAATGCGCGTCTTTAACATTACCTAATGGAATGTTACACAAGTCGCGTCTTTAACATTACATAATGGAGTGTTACACAATGCGCGTCTTTAACATTACATAATGGAGTGTTACACAACTCGCGTCTTCAACATTACATAATGGAGTGTTACACAATGCGCGTCTTTAACATTACATAATGGAGTGGTACACAATGCGCGTCTTTAACATTACATAATGGAGTGGTACACAACGCGCGTCTTCAACATTACATAATGGAGTGTTACACAATGCGCGTCTTTAACATTACATAATGCAGTGTTACACAACTCGCGTCTTCAAGGTGCCTCAACAGGTCATGTACATTTTACTGTCCACCCCCTGCTGTGTTTCACCCCTCCCCCCTGCTTTTCAGAATTGTTTTACATGTCCCATGATGGGCAGATATCCGTCCCCCCCAGTATATTTTACTCTCCGGCGATCGGTGGCACATGCCACCTCTGCTTCTCATTAATTTTTTTAATGCCCTGCGATTGGTGGCACCCACCCCCGTGCCTCTCAGTATATTTTATGTCTAGTGATCAGCGGCAGAGGCCCCCTTTTCAGTATTTTTTATGTCCACCGATCGGTAGCAGAGGCCCCCTTTTCAGTATTTTTTATGTCCACCGATCGGCGGCAGAGCCCCCCTCCCCCGCTTCGCAGTATTTTTTGAAACGTCCACCGATTGGTGGAGCACCCCCCGCTTCTCCGCATTTTTTTTATGTGAGGCGATCTGCGGCGGCACTACCTCTTCTATGATGACTGATATCGGCTGCACCCCCCAATTCCCCCCCGCTTTGCAGTATTGTTTTAAATGTCCGGCATTCAGCAGAGCACCCCCCTCCCCCGCTTCCCAGTATTTATTTATGTGCGGCAATCTGCGTTGTTCCCCCCCCCGCTTCTCAGTGTCCTCTATTCTTCTATGAGGGCTGATCAGCAGCACCCCCCAATCCCCCCCCCCCGATTCGCATTATTTTTTTAAATGTCTGGCGATCGGCAGAGCACCCCCCTCCCCCGCTTCTTCTCATTTTTTTATGTAAGGCGATCGTCGGCGGTCGCCTGCCCTGCGCCTCCACCCTCCCCGCTTCACAGTATTTTTTTAAACGTCCACCGATTGGTGGAGCACCCCCCGCTTCTCCGCATTTTTTTTATGTGAGGCGATCGCCTGCCCCGCACCTCATTCTTCTTCTGTGATGGCCGATTGGCAGCACCCCCTTGCTTCTCAGTGTCTTCTATTCTATTCAGTGCCCCCCTCCCCCGCTTTGCAGTATTTTTTTAAACGTCCACCGATTGGTGGAGCACCCCCCACTTCTCCGCATTTTTTTTATGTGAGGCGATCTGCGGCGGCACTACCTCTTCTATGATGGCTGATCGGCGGCACCCCCCAATTCCCCCCCGTTTTGCAGTATTGTTTTAAATGTCTGGCATTCAGCCTAGCACCCCCCTCCCCCGCTTCCCAGTATGTATAAATGTGCAGCGATCTGCGGTGGTCCCCCCCCCCCCCGTGCCTCAGTGTCTCCTATTCTTCTATGATGGGTAACCGGCAGCACACCCCGCTTTTCAGTGTCTTCTATTCCTCTATGATGGGCGATCGGCAACAACCCCTTCTCAATGTCTTCTATGATGGCTGATCGGCAGCAAACCCCCCCCCCCCGCTTCTCAGTGTCCTCTATTATTCTATAAGGGCTGATCGGCAGAACCCCCCAATCCCCCCCCCGATTCGTTTTATTTTTTTAAATGTCTGGCGATCGGCGGAGCACCCCCCTCCCCCGCTTCTTCGCATTTTTTTATGTGAGGCGATCGCCGGCGGTCGCCTGCCCTCCCTGCAGGGAGAGGTTTTATTTCAACACGGATCAGCGGTCCACTGTTGGAGAAGTCTCGGCTTTTGGATATCCTGCCACGTTAACCCCTGGCTTGGGATTAAGCCATCTGCTGTCAGAAGATCTCTAGTTGGGATCTTCCCCTCTGGTAAGGGGCGGTGTGATTGAAAGGTGGAGGTGTTTATCTATCCATGCACTTTTTCTGAGGTTTTTTGCATTTGATGTCACCCCTGTTATCTGGAGGAAAGAATAATTGTTTCTGCCATCAGTTTCCATCAGATGTATAACATGTTCCGCACTTGATTAATGGATTTTTTAATTAATTTTATTTTATTCATCACTTGCAATACGGGACTTTCACTTATTCTACACAGGACTGTTATTGGAGTTCTACATTGTAGTGTTTATATTTGCGCAGGGTCTCAGCATATAGTTTTAGGTCTGCACAGTTTACGGATGAGCCTCAGTGTTGATTTTTGGTGCACAATCAATGTTTGGTGTATTTACTTGCAGAAATAAAATATTTTACTATCCGAAGTTAGCAGCAAAAGGGTCGCTGGTTCGAATCCCGACCACGACACCATCTGCCTGGAGTTTGCATGTTCTCCCTGTGTCTGTGTGGGTTTCCTCCGGGTACTCCAGTTTCCTCCCACACTCCAAAGACATGCTGGTAGGTAAATTGGATCTCATCCAAAATTGGCCCAGTATATATGTATATATGTGTATATGACTGTGTGTCCCTAGCGTGTCAAGATTCTACGGCATAGGTGGCAAACACAAGGCCCGCGGGGCGAATGCGGCCCTCCAAGCCATTTCATGTGGCCCTCGCACCTCTCCTGCAGATGCAGTCCTCCTCCAATCCCTTACTTTCTGCTTTTAAGCAAGTCATCCAGCTTCTTCCTAGCAGCAGCATAAGCAAAGGTGGGTGCACTGTGATGTAAGGGAGAGTGGGGAACTCAACTTCTCATGGTGGGTTAGCTCTTGGCATTTAATCTTACATAATACAACCAGCCCTTTTGAGGGCAATCATAATGCTGATGTGGCCCACGATGAAATTGAGTTTGACACCTTTGTCCTACGGGGTAAAAATGACCACACCAGCCAAGCAGACACTGGCTGGAAAAGCACCCAGAGGCGATTCAGTTTGTATGCGTTGCTCTATACAAGTCATTCATTCAAGTTGAAAAAAAATACTGAAGGTCCACTTAATTTTTTATTATATTTTTTACCTTAATCAAATTCTCTGCATAAAGGTAAACAACCTTACAAGTGCAGCTCCTCCCTTTGGTTTTTGTGTACAGCATTGGGTCCAAGTGTACAGTAAGTTCTGTTGGTTTGCATTGTGCTGTTGGGTCGGGGTGAACAGCTAATGCTGAGTCTTGGTGTATCATTTTGGATCTCAATGTACAGTGTTGGATTTTGGTATACAGTCAATGTTGTTGTGTTTGAGTGTACATTGTTGGTTCTCTGTGTACAGTCATTGCCAGGGCTGGGTATGGTGTGTCTTTGTGCACAGTGTTGCTTTCCAGAGTGTGGTTGGGTCTTAGTAGGGATGAGCCGAACACCCTCGGGTTCGGTTCGCACCAGAACGTTCGAACAGACCGCGGGTTCCCACAAATATTTCGAATCCGCGGACCGTTTTCATCGGATATGTCCGATCGTGTGTACAAGGCCTGATGGGTATGTTTTAATGGGACAACATTCCCTCAAGTGAAAAATAAAACAGGTGTAATAAAAGAAATATCCTATAATGAGTGGCAGTGATGGTGCTTCCCAGTACTGCCAGTGGTGTGTAATCAATAGGAAAAGTTATTTAAAAATAAAAGGGTATAGTACTAGGTGTGTACTTGCAATGAGAAAATTACACCACGATCTAGTGCAATAAATTGACAATTAGCAAAGGCTGATTTACAATTGCGCAAATGTGCAGTAAGTTGATTCACATTGAATGATGAAAAAGTGGTCAAGTAAACACAAATGATTCACATAAAATAGTCCATAAGTTATAAAGCAGGTGAATGTGGGTGATGTGACGATCAGGGTGCACCTATATAGATAGGTGATATATCAAGTGGATATCGCAGTGGATCCGGTGCTCCCCCTTATGGGTCCCCACTCACCAGAGGCAGTCACCCCTGCAGGGGTAGAATGCGTGTCAGTCAAGGTGTATGCTCCACCGTGTCATGGCTCCTTCTCCTGGGTTCCAAATTAGTCGCCTGGGTTGCTGATGTGTATCCTTGTTAGGATTAAAAAAATCCTAAAGAAAAAACCCACTTTCATATATAGGCGAGCCCCCTCTCTACGCCACCATCTCGTACATAATGTGATTGATCCTCCGAAATCCATCAGCCTTTGTCCTGAACTTAAGGGCTTCTATAAATGTAAAAAATGCCTGCCCTGCAGTGTGAGCAAAAAGCAGCCTAGGAGAAAAATGAATTTTAAGTCGAGGGTTGACTTCAAGGAATATAAAATCAAAGAGCTTATTACATGCCACTCCATTCATGTGACTTACGTCATCGAATGTCCATGCCACCTACAATATGTAGGCCGGACCACACGACCCCTAAAAGTGAGAATCCGGGAGCATATTAATAGGATCAAAAAGGGATCCACTAAACACAATCTCTCCCGTCGCTTTAAGAAATTCCACCAGCAGGATCCAACGGGACTTATTTTCTATGGCATAGATCTGGTCAAAGACAACTGGAGGGGCGGTAATAAAACCACCGCAATTTCCCAGAATGAAACAAGTTGGATCTACCGTTTGGGATCTTTAAAGCCGCATGGATTGAATGCAGATATAGATCTCAACTGCTTTTTGGCGAACCCTTAATCTGCCCAATTGGCGAACCCTAGTTCTAACACAATTTTTTTGCCCAATTCTTTTCCCCTTCCCCTTTTTCCCTTTCCTTCCTTTCCCCCCTCTTCCTTTTTGTTGTTTTTTAGGCAGTTTTTAATGTTTTTAGCGAGTGTTAGAATGTCTATATGTTTATTGTAACCGCCACTCGATTTTATGTTGTTTTTAAAGTTTGTTCTTTTTGGTATGTATCTGGTAACGTGACTGGATGGGAAGCAGGCGCATCGATGCAAACATGTTTTGTGAATTATGCGCCTTGTATAAGAAACAAACAATAAACAATAACAATGCTAGCACTCTTGTGGGAAATTGGGTCTAGAACTCTACACTACATAGTGACACTTGTGGGAACACCCTTCCCCCTTTTCTCTCCCAGCGACCCTCCCCACATTTTATAGAGCTACCCTTCCTCATATGGGCACCCTAGATATCAATAGGGAACTAGATAATAGATCTACATAATTTATCTACAATACCCAGTCCATTATAAGGACACCTTTCTATGTTTTTCTAATCAGTCTAGTTAATGACCTTTTTATGTGCCCATCAAACACAGCCACTGTGCCCATCAAATGCTGCCACTGTGCCCAAACACAGCCACTTTGCTCATCAAACACTGTCACTGTGCCCCAAATACTGCCACTGTACCCCAAATGTTGCCACTGTGCCCCGAGTACTTCCACTGTGCCCCAAGTACTTCCACTGTGCCCCAAGTGCTGCCACTGTGCCCAAAAATGTTGCCACTGTGCCCCAAGTGCCCCAGGTGCTGCCATTGTGCCCCAAATGTTGCCACTGTGCCCCCAAATGTTGCCACTGTGCCCCAAGTGCTGCCACTGTGCCCCAAATGTAGCCACTGTGCCCCAAGTGCTGCCACTGCCACCCACTCGTCATCTGCCCAGCACTTACTTTGTCAGGTGGGCAGCAGGTGACGGCAGCAGGTGGCGAGCGGTGTCCAGTGTCCTCCATCTTCCCCGACCCCGATGTCTTCCCCCGCCCACTCCTCCTCTCGTGCTCTGTTGTGATTGGACGCCTGATACGCGGTTCAATATTGGGAAAGCAAATTCCTTCACTTTCCTAACATACAGCTGAGTGAGAAGCATTTTGGGCACCTATTAGAGCCTATGGCTCTAATCAGGTGCATTAAAAAAAAAAACACTGCAGTAATTCAGGTGCCCGATGCCCAAAAATGTCTGGACACCTGAATTTAGGCTGCCAGCAGCGACCATAGATAGATTATATTCAATAGAACCTATTCATGGTAATTAGAGTGGTGTAGGAGTCTATTTCTGCAAAGACATATACATACTAAAAATTGTCACACAGCATTATAATTCTTAATTTAAATGCTGGCTTAACACCCAGGTAAGAGGTTATGACGTCGTGGGCTTTGCTCCTCTCTATATGCCTTTATGCCCCTGAGTTAGGGGTTTTTTCAGTAGCCGGGGAGCCAGTTCAGACGAGCCCCTAAATACACTTTATTGCGGTTGCCATGGAAGCGTGTAAACAACACCCATACGAATCCTGAAGTTTGCATATGAACAGTAGCAGGAGAACTGCAAGGAGCCCGTGAACAAGCCGCTCACGACCTACACATTAAACAAGACCTATAACAGCTCCGGCACCTACATCCCTGCCCAATAGGGATGAGCTTCGCGTTCGATACGAACGTATGTTCAAATCGAACATTGTCTGTTCGTACGTTCGACGAAATTCTAACAAAAGCGGTTGTTCGCGCCAAATTCGAGTGACGCAAAACGGCCCATAATTCACTGTGGCATTGCGCGCTGATGATTGGCCAAGCATGCTGTATGTCCCGCATGCTTGGCCAATCACAGCGCGCAAAAAACGAAGAGCCATAATTGCCAATTATGGCTCAGGGCTATAGCACACACCCCACACTATATAAGGCCGCCAGCTGGGTGGCCACGTGTAGTGTGTTCCGGGCCGGCTTGTTAATGAGAGCAGTCAGAGAGACAGAGAGATTGTCTTTTTATATAGCTAGATAGAGCAGGCAGGCAGGCTAGTCAGTTTAGCTTAATTTACAGTGTGTAGAGAATATATATACATCCCTAGGAGTTGTACATATATTTATACACTGTATAGCTTAGATAGATCAGTTCTTCCTAATTTACTGGCAGGCAGCTGATTGTGCTATTTAAAGATGTTATCACACGTATAGACACCCAGCAGGTACAATATTTAAAGGAATTTTATTTTAATTTATTTAATTTAAGCATCATTAAAATCACTGCTCCTGGAGCAGTGATTTTAACCACTTTAGCCCCGGACCATATTGCTGTCCAAAGACCAGAGCACTTTTTGTGATTCGGCACTACGTCGCTTTAACTGACAATTGCGCGGTCATGCGACGTGGCTCCCAAACAAAATTGGCGTCCTTTTTTTCCCACAAATAGAGCTTTCTTTTGGTGGTATTTGATCATCTCTGCGGTTTTTATTTTTTGCGCTATAAACAAAAAAAAAATATAGAGCGACTATTTTGAAAAAAATGCAATATTTTTTACATTTTGCTATAATAAATATCCCAAAAAAGATTTAAAAAAACATTATTTTTCCTCAGTTTAGGCGATACGTATTCTTCTACATATTTTTCGTAAAAAAAAAATCGCAATTAGCGTTTATTGATTGGTTTGCGCAAAAATTTATAGCGTTTACAAAAAAGGGGGTAGTTTTAAGGCATTTTTATTAATATTTTTTTTTTACTAGTAATGGCGGCGATCAGCGTTTTTTTTTTCGGGGGTACTGCGATATTATGGCGAACACATCGGACACTTTTGACACATTTTTGGGACCATTGGCATTTTTATAGCGATCAATGCTATAAAAATGCATTGAATTACTATAAAAATGCCATTGGCAGTGAAGGGGTTAACACTAGGGGGCGGGGAAGGGGTTAAGTGTGTTCCTATTTGTGTTCTTACTGTGTGGGGGGGTGGACTCACTAGGGGGAATCACTGATCTTCCGTTCATACATTGTATGAACGGAAGATCAGCGTTTCCCCCGCTGACAGGAACGAGAGCTGTGTGTTTACACGCACAGCTCCCGTTCCCCGCTCTGTAACGAGCGAGCGCGCGTGCCCGGGACTCGGGGGCGAGCGGGGGGCGCGCGCGCGGGCCCTAGTGGCCGCGAAAGTCCCGACGTAGAGCTACGGGCTCTCGCGTAGGAGTGCCGACCTGCCGCCGTATAACTGCGGCGGCTGGTCGGCAAGTGGTTAATAATGTTTAAATAAAAAAAATGAAAGATTCCTTTAAATATTGTACCTGCTGGGTGTCTATAGTTTGCCTATGAAAACGTCTTTGAGAACCCGGGTCTTGCCCGAGGGAACATGTATCAATGGAAATTTTTTTTTTAAAACGGTCGTTTTTTCAGGACTCCTGAAAAAGCTTATGTATGATGATGTCCGAACAGCAAACCTTCTAGTGGCAAACAGGGATGGAACTTCAATACGAATCAACTCCTCGTATGGTGGATGGGAAACCAAAAAAGTTGTAGTACCAGGACCAACACATAGGGATCGTAGACTTTGCCGCTGCGTATTGAAGTTCCATCCTTGTTTGCCAATAGAAGGTTTGCTGTCCGGACACCATCATACATAAGCTTTAGTGACTCATTAAGTTTACGCTTCGTTGAGTCCACGCTTTCCGGTAAGCCTCCCATCTCTTTTTTGGTGGTGGATCTGCTATCAATCACTCTCTACATTTATTGTCACGTTTTTTGGACATTTGGTTTGAGAATCATTTGAGACTTATCCCCTATTTATTTACCGTATCCACAGATATGAACTTTTGAACACTTGGGGGCAGATTCACGTAGATCGGCGCATTATCATTCCGGCGTAGCGCACCACTTTTCCGTTAGACTTGCGCAATCTAGCCGCGTAATGGCGCGATTCACGTAGCTTTTACGCAAGAGCTTGCGCAAAACGTAAGGTTTTTTCCGTAGGCGTAAGGAGGAGTAATACAAATTGGGAGGGACGTGGGGCGTGTTACATTGAAATGAGCCGCCACCCCATGCCAATGAGGGCGGCCGACTGCGCATGCGCGCGTGAAGGAAACCATGTCAGCTCGTTGTGCGCATGCTCACAACTCGGGAGCGGCGCAATCATTGAAATTGGAAATGGACTAGGGCAATGTTGTGAACTACGCAGACAGCATAAATAGACACACACAAACGCCTTCCATTGCAAAAGTACATCCCTTTGTGTTCCTTCAATTGAATCAAGTGCTTTTGCTCTGTTGTTCGTTAGAGTGTGTTTTGTAGTTGTCAGATTAGTGTTCTGTGTGATCTTGTGCTTGTTGGTAGTTTTGTGAAAGTGTATTTTGATAAGTGTTTGAGACTGTTTGTTTGATTGATAGATTTCTGAGCGTTTGTTTTCTTGCTTTTTTTTTTCATCTTATTTTTTTGTGTGTGTTTCTTGCTGAGTGCTAGTGTGATTTTGGCTGTTCTTTTTCTCTTGTGTGTGTTCTTGTCTGATTGGTTGTGCTTGTATTTGTGACAGATTTTTGGTGACTGCTAGTGAGTTTGTTTGGAAGTATGACTGAGAGAAAAAGAAAGCTCAATTTTACTGTGGGGGAAAAAGAATTCTTGCCCGGGCCATTACCGACTATGGGCGTTTTCTCCACGGCCCGCAGAGTGCCACCAACCCCGGCCAGGAGGAGGGAGATCTTGGATAGGATCACGGAGCAGGTTGAATTCATCGGGGGAGGGGGAGACACGGACCGCTCTGGGATAGAAAAGAAATAAATGACCTCCGGCGTGAGGTGAAAAAAAAACTGGCCGCAATAAATGCCCATGCCAGGGGCACAGGAGGGGGCCCACCATGCCGGGTTAGATTTTCAGAGACGGAGCGTGTGGTGGCCCTGACCTTTCACCGGCATGAAGTGGAGGGCCTGCCAGGCTTTGACACAAGTCGGTCCCCGCGGTGCCAGGTAAGGTTTTTATTTCTCTCAGGTTGTGTAGCATGTGTGGGGGAGGGGGTGAAAGGGAATATGTGGCAAGTGTGTGGATCCTCCAACCTGTGAATGTTTTGTGTCATCCACAGCTGTGCAGGAGGGTGCAGGGCCATCTGGACTGACCGCTCCAACCCCAGGACAGCAGCCTAATGAGGCCCCCAACAAGGCCAGAGTCCGCAGAGGAGGAACAATAGGAGGGGGGAGGATCATGCGGAGGACGATCATGAGGAGGAGCAGAATCATGATGAGGAGGAGTCCATGGAAGGCACTGGCCCTTTGGTTTCTGCGGACTTTCCCCTCTGGCTGCAAGAAGCCTGCCCTCCCTAAGGGTCAGCCCCCCCCCCCACCCCCCAACATGGCTCCCCTCACAAGGGCCTCCCCTTCTCCCCGGCCACAACCATCAGCTGGAGCCAGGAGGTCATCCCCAAGCACCAGGGGGGCGCCAATCTCATGCCCGCCTGTCTGAGAAGGAACCTGGCCACCCAGACCCGCCTTCTGAGACAGCTCTGCCAGACTATGGGGCGGGTGGATCAGAGCCTGTCCTCCATTAATGATAGCCTGGGTAACCTGGACTCCCACTCCCGGGCCTCCACAACCTGCCTAAATGAACTGCAAACTACAGCAGCAGGCGTTGGGCAGGATGTGAGGGCCCTTACCCAGGCTATCCAGGGCAACACGGCAACACTTGGTGCTGCCCTGGACAGAATAGCGTGTGGCCTTGGGAGGGCAGGCCGCCAGGTGGGCAGATCTCAGGGGCTGCTCCTCCTTCCCGGCTTTTCCCCTCCCCCATGCGTCTCCCCTGAGGGTCCGGGGCCGTGGCCGGGGGCGCCCCAGGGCGGGCTCAGGCAGAGGGCAATAATTTTTTTTCCCCCTTTTGTTTGTTTTGAAAGCTTTTTTATTTTTTTGTTCTCTGCTTTTTTTTTGTTTTTTCGAAGCATTTTTTTTTTCCTATGCATTTTTTGTTTCTATGCATTTTTGTTTGTTTGACTTTTTTGGCATATTTTGGGTTGTGAATGATGTTTGAATGTGGGGGTGACATTCCTGCTGGAAAAGGGGTGTCACCCTCAATTTTGGTGGAGAAGGGTTCCCCAGGACCAGGGAGAAGTGATTCCCAGGTCCGTGTGAATGGTGTATGAATGTACAGTGACATAATTGGAGCCTTGACGTGGCGTTACTGCTCACCAGTCTTGCATGGTGGACTGGTGCCAATCCAATTTGATGAGGATGTGGGGTGTGTGTGCTAGGGACCATAGTGGTGTGCATGCATGCATTCTCATTGTGCCATGATTAATGTGTGTGTTTAACGTGCAAAGATGCCCAATATGAGCTGCCTCCTGACTGCTCTTCCCTCAGGAAGGGGGTATCCTCGGTTAGGGGTTGATTTTCTGGTTGGGGGGTCAGATCATCACGTAGCTCAACCTGCAGGCCCTTCCTCACTGCGAGATTGTGTAGCATGCAACATGCAGCGATGATATGGCACACGAAGTTTGGGGAATACAACAGTGTACCCCCAGACTTATCCAGGCATCGGAAACGTGACTTCAGGAGGCCAAAGGTGCGCTCCACCACTGCACGGGTTTTGATGTGTGCTTCATTGTATCGTTCCTCTCCTGGGGTTTGGGGGTTCCGGATAGGAGTCATGAGATGGGGTCCCAGTGCATATGCAGAGTCACCTGTAAAGGAAAAGACAGGAGAATGTTAGTCATGCATGTGCCACTTCTGTTGTGCATCACGAGAGGGGATAGTCATGCCTGACTCCCATGTCACTCACCAACCAGCCAGGTGTTCCCATACACGTTCTGTTCGAATTCTGTTCGGATGTGGCTTTGATTGTAGATGTAGCTGTCATGGCTGGACCCTGGGTGTTTGGCACGGACGTGCCATATGAGGCCTTGGGCATCAACTATCACCTGTACGTTGATGGAGTGCCAATTCTTCCGATTGCGGTACATGTGCTCGGTCATGGGGGGCTGGAGTGCCACATGTGTGCAATCTATGGCCCCGATGGTGCGTGGGAATCTGGCAATTCGGTAGAAATCTGCTATTGCCTTGATTCGAAGCTCCTCAGTGGTGGGTTTGATGATTTGGTTGGCCAAGCGTGTGAGGATTGCAGGGACAACCTGGTGCACACATCTGCTCATGGAGGATTGTGACATCCCAGCCACACTCCACTTGTACGCTGAAAAGAGCACTGGCAAGGACATGGAGTGTTGCCAGGACCTTGACCAGTGGCTGCACTGCATGTGAGCGTTGTGTTGGGCTGGTGATGTCCTCCTGCAAGGTTGTGGTTAATTCCAGGATGGCATGAGGGGGGAATCTGAAGATGCGAAAGACCTCTGAATCATTCATGCCAAACAGGTGTATGCGGGTGCGGTATACCCTCTCCCGTGCCATCCTCCGTGCCCTCCTCCTTCTTTTTGGTCATCTATATTCACTAGTGCAGCTATGAGCGACGATGCCCCTAGCATGTTGGCAGTCAAATTGTAGTGCAACACGTGTGTGTGGTCTGCTCCTCAATAACGGTGTTGCTTTATCTGACAATTAGACTTTTTTTTCAAAAGTTAGATCAGCTTTTATGTGCTCTAACTTTAGACAGGACATTTTGCAGTTGCGCACATCGCGTAGCCTGCGCAGCAACTGCGTTTTTTTTGTGGATCCCCGTAACTCCCTCATTAGCATATTTGACTAGCAAATCAATGGTGTGTCTAGCGCAGTTTTGCGCGAAGGGAAGCGAATGTCTAACTCAATTACGCCGGACCAAAAAACGTAGATTTCTGGCGTATATTGTTTTGTGAATCGCGTCCAACTATACGCACGCGCACATTTAGACTTACGCACGCGCAACAGCAGTTGCGCACGCGTAATCGCTCTGTGAATCTGGGCCTTGGTGATTAGTTTATGTGATGCTTCACGTGTTATATGGTTTTATACCTATTATGCTTATATGATACTTTACAGTGTCCACATAATTTTAGCGCTACATTTTTTCTTTTGTTTCGCATCAATTGTCACCACTGTGCCATGCCATCAAATGCAGCCACTGTGCCATCAATTGTCGCCACTGTGCCATGCCAAACGCAGCCACTGTGCCATCAAACGCAGCCACTGTGCCAACATCAATTGTCACCACTGTGCCCATTAATTGTTGCCGCTTTGCCCTTTAATTGTTGCCACTTTGCCCTTTAATTGTTGCCACTGTGCCCTTTAATTGTTGCCACTGTGTCCTTTAATTGTTGCCATTGTGCCCTGTAAAATGCTTCCTCCTTGCCCCCCCCCCCTTGCCCGGCACTTACCTTTCTGGGGTCTGCCATCCTCCTTCCACGGTCCTTCGATGTCTTCTCCCGCCCTCGATGATGCTTCAGCCGATCAGGTTACCGGTAACCAGAACTGGTGTACCTGATTGGCTGAGATGTCTGTCAATCTCATCCAAGGAACCCACCACTTGTGCGTCCCCTGGATAACTATTTATAAGCCTATTACAGCCTGGGGGCTGTAATCGGAAAGCCTATCAGAGCCGCTGGCTCCGATAGGCACTTCCCAATCTAACCGGCTGCCGTCATCTGAATAGTGGGCGGCAGCAACAATACACAGATTCATGCAATGCATGAATCTGTGTATTGTATTCAGTGGCAGTGCGGGAGTGAGAGGGGGGGCGGCACTCCGGCGCCCTCTATGGACACACCGCCACTGACCTCAGATCAGGGGCTTTCTTATATGTTAACTTGGTTGACTGGGGGCAAGACCTTACCCACTACTTTGTCTCTTAAAGGGGTGTTCCAGTCATTTTTAATGTTTATTAGAAGTCAGCAGCTACAAAAAGTGTAGTTGCTGGCTTTTAATAAACATACACTCACCTGCTCCACGTTCCAGCGACGCGCTGGCAGGGGGTCTGCTCCTTTCCCCCCCTCTCCAGCCGGCGTCTTCATTCTATGTGTTGGCCCCCGGGCTTTCGGCTTCACGGCCGGGCACCCATTGTGCATGCACGAGCAGCGCTACGCTATCCGATTGTACAGGCGATCGCCTGGGACCTGTCATGTGTCCCAGGCGATCGCCTACAGCTCCCTACAGAGGCAATATGACTATTCACCTTAGCAGCAACTCCGCGGAAGGAGGAAGTGGGACAGGAAGTCGCACTCCTCTTGAAGCCCCCACTCCCCCCCAAAAAAATTACATGCCAAATGTGGCATGTAAGGGGGCGAGGAGTGGATTAAGCGGAAGTTTCACTTTTGGGTGGAACTCTGCTTTAATAAAATATTCCAATATCTCCTAAATATATTCTCCACTTTTCTACTTCTACTACTACTGCACACTGTAATCCATAAATACCCTGGGCCAGATTCACAGAGCGATCATGCCGGCATAACAGGAGATGCGTGGCGTAAGTCTAAATGTGCGCATGCGTTTCGATACTCCGCATCCCTAAAACGAGATACGCAAGAAATCTACTTTTTTTTGTCCAGCGTAATTTCGCTAGACAGGCGCATCCGTCCGCGCAAAATTGCGCTAGACACACCATTGATTTGCTATTCAAATGTGCTAATGAGGGAGTTACGGGGATCCACCAAAGAACGTTGGTGCAGTGCAGGCTACGCGCTGTGCGCAACAGCTGAACGGCCTGTCTAAAATTAGACCATAGAAAAGGTGGTATAAAATGAGACAATTTGTCTACATGTCAGAGAAAGCAACACTGTTAGTGAGGAGCTGAGCAGTCACACTTGCTGCCCAACAAACTGTATGCCAACATGCCAGTGGCATCCATGCTCATAGCTATACTATTGACTTTAGATGAGCAAAGAAGGAGGAGGGCACGGAGGAGGGCACGGAGGAGGGCGCGGGAGAGGATTTTTTTTTTTTTAACCAAAAAATTTTCTTTGCTTTAAAAAACATTTTTACAAAAAATATACATACATATTGTGAGATAGGGGTTATTAGACTCCAGTGATAGATGCAGTTTGCCGTGAGTACACCAAGCCAGAACAGCATTTTTAAGGGCCTGGTAGCCCAATTTTATTTACAAGCTCACAAAATACAAATAGCAGCCCTCGCAGGGGGTTCCACCATTCCTGTATATTGTCCTCCGGCTGTTTCAGACCTCCAACTTAGGCCCATGTTCTGCTCCTCAGAACTACCCGTTTCCTAACGGTAAGCACACAGCCAAATTACTCCTGACCAGCGTCTTGCTGCTCAATCGCACAAGCCTGCCTCATGCAGTAGCTGCACCTATGCAGCGCCTCTGACTCCTCTCAGGTCACACCTGGCTCCCAGGACCAGACTTCCTGTCTGCGGGTGGGGCCCTGAGCCACAGCCAGGACTGCACTAAAGAGCTGAACACACAGCTGTGTCGTTAATGTGTCTGTCCATCCAAAATATGGCGAAAACCAGCCATCTTTCAGGAAGGACAGAGTCAAACCATCACAATATATACATCAATACATAACATACATACAGATTACAAACACGGTCTCACTATCTTTCAATAGCCCTTTAAAACCTTGATGGATATAATATTCTAATCTGATACAAGCCCCTCACTCTTCACTTGATATATCACACACGCATAGACATCTTTGGCATGAGTGATTCTGAGGTGTCTTGCACCTTCAGATTCACCCCTCATGCCATCCTGGAATTAACCACAACCCTGCAGGAGCCCAACACATGACACCACCCATGACAGCTGCATATACAATCCTAGCCCCATCCCCACAGATTTCGAACAGAACATGTATGGGGACAGCTGGCTGGTTGGTGAGTGACATGGGTGGCAGGCATGACTGTCCCCTCCATGATGCTGAAATCACAAGGGGCACATGCACTACTAACATCCTCCTGTTTAATCCCTTCAGGGGACCCCATCTCATGACTCCTATCCGGAACCCCCCTAACCAAGGCTACCCCGTCTTCTGAGGGAAGAGCAGCCAGGAGCCAGCTCACATTAGGCATCTTTGCATGTTAAACACACACATTAATCGTGGCACAATGAGAATGCATGCATGTACACCACTGTGGTCCCTAGCACAGACACATCACATCCTCATCACATTGGATTCGCACAAGCCCACCATGCAGGACTTGTGAGCAGCAACGCCACGCCACGGCTACAATTATGTCACTGTACATTCATACACCATTCACACAGACCTGGGGATCACTTTTCCCTGGTCCTGGGGAACCCTTCTCCACCAAAACTGAGGGTGACACCCCTTTTCCGGCAGGAATATCACCCCCACATTCCAAAAACATTCACAACACAAAATAAAAAATAAAAAAAATGTCCAGCAAAAAAAAAAAAATGCCCAGCAAAAAAATAATTTGAAAAAAACACAACAAAGAAAACACAGAAAAGACAAAAATCACTCTGCAAAACAGTCACCAAATATCTCAAAGACACATCACAAACAAACAAACAAACGCTAATAAACAACAGAACAAAAGCACCTTGCTGTATAGGGAGGGATACAAAGGGATGTACTTTTGCAAAGGAAGTGCGTTTGTGTCTGTCTATTTATGCTGTCTGCGTAGTTCACTAATTTGCCCTAGTCCACTTCCAATTTCACTGATTGCGCCGTTCCCGAGTTGTTGGCATGCGCACAGAGGTGCTGACCATGGTCTGCTTCAAGCGCGCATGCGCGAGCCGGCCGGCCCTTCATTTGCATGGGGTCACGGCTCATTTCAATGTAACACGCCCACGTCCTTCCCAATTTGTATTACTCCGCCTTGCGCCTCTGAAATAACGTTGCGCAGGCGCAAATTTCTGCGTAAAACCGACGAGAATAGGGTGATTGTGCCACTACATTGCGCTAGTCTAACGTAAATGCGGTGCGCTACGCTGGTCCAAT
The DNA here is from genome assembly GCA_029574335.1 of Rana kukunoris. Lineage (NCBI taxonomy): Eukaryota > Metazoa > Chordata > Amphibia > Anura > Ranidae > Rana > Rana kukunoris. Next base: position 73,432 of record JAJQKJ010002083.1, on the reverse strand, counting down.
AATGCGCAGATGTACGTGAATCTGGCCCCCTATTCTTATCCCCCTCCGAACCTGCTTCTAAAGTTCTAACTTTATCCTTAATAAGAGCTTTTCTGTCTAAATACTTAACTTCCTCTCTATCTCTGCATGTCACTATTACTTTTTTAGATAAATCTCTTTCCAAATATCTCATTTTGTATAAGATCAGGGCCGCCATCAGGGGGGTACAGGCAGTACACCTGTAAGGGGCCCGGGGGTCCCCAGGGGCCCGGATGGGAACCCCCTAAAAAAATACAATAATTTTTTAATTTTTTTAGGGGTCCGGAGGTGCCCAGGTGCCTGGAGGCCCCCAGGGCCCCAGATGGTAACCCCCCTCTTTTTTGCTTTATTTTTTATAAAAAAAATATATTTTTTAATATTTTATTTATTTTATTTTTTATTAAAGGGCCAATTTTTTTTCTTTTATTTTTTTAGCAGTCTGGAGGTCCCCAGGGGCCCAGAGGCCCCCAGGACCCCGGGTGGCAACCCCCCATTTTTTCATTTATTTAAAAATATATATATATATATATTTAATATATTTTTATTTAATTTTTTTATTAAAGGGCCAATGTTTTTAGGGGTCTGGAGGTCCCCAGGGGCCCGGAGATCCCCAGGGCTCCAGATGACAACCCCCCTTTTTTTATAAAAAAAAAATATATTTTTTTTATTACTTTTATTTTTATTTTTTATATACATATAAATATACATACATTTATTATTATTATTAAATGGCCCAGAGGTCCCCAGGGCCCCAGATGAGAACCTTTTTTCTTATAAAAAATATTTTTAGTAAAAGGCTCAGAGGTCCCCAGGGCCCCATGTTATTTTTGTTTATATATTTTTTTTATTTATTTTTTATTAAAGGGCCCAGAGGTCCCCAGGCAAACCCCCTTGTTTTTTTTATAAATGTTTATATCTTTTATATATATATATATATATATATATATATATATTATTTTTTTTATTTTTTATTAAAGGGCCCAGAGGTTTATTTTTATTAAAGGGCCCAGAGGTCACCAGGGCCCCGGGATGGCTACCACCCTATTTCTATATATATTTTTATTTATTTCTTTTTTTGTAAAGGAACCCCCGCTTTCAAATCAAATTTCAGGCGGCAACACCCCCCCCCCCCGGTTCTCTGCTCCAGGGGGCCCATGCCTGAAGCTGTGTAAGGGGCTCCATAATTCCTGATGGTGGCCCTGTATAAGATATTCATCTACAGTGGTACAACTCTTATGTAGACTTACAAACTGACCCCTTTGGATGTTACACAACCATGGTTTGTAATGGCAACTATCAAAAGCTATATACCCATTTCAGTCAGTAGGCTTACTATAGTTCTTAGTGTATATTTTCCCTATCACATTCATAATCTCCAGGTCCAAAAATACTATGCCTCTGACATTATGTTTCCAAAACAATACTATGGGCCAGATTCAGGTAGATGAGAGTATCTTTCCTCTGGAGTAACGCTTCTCATTTACGTTACTCTGAAGACCCTTTCAGCGCAAGTCCTGTAATTCACATAGCAGTTGCGCGTAAACTTGCGCCAGAGTAACGATAATGCGCTGGCGTAACCCGACGCAAGTGAAACTGGGTGTGATCATATGTAAATGATGGGCGGAGCCCAGCGCAGAGGCTTACGTTCAGCGCATCATCCACGGAGCATGCGCAGTGAGTGCGGCTCCACTCGCCCCCTTGTGCGCATGCTCACAACTTCCGTCGGCACCACTTCCTGGGAAACGTCAGCGCAATGCGTTCCGCTGGGCGCTTAAAAGCGCTGGCGGAAACGCCATTCCGGCGCAAAAGTAGTTCCATTTCCCCCCACCCCAGGGAAGATACTTTTGCCCTGTAATGGCTGCTCCCGCTGCCCCCAAAGAGAGGAGGAACCTAAATTATAATGCCCAGGAGGTCACAGTGATAATATCGGCTATGGAGGCATTTAATGATTTTCTCCATGGTAAAAAAAGCAGGAAGACCAGCCGGGAGAGAAAGCAGGCCATCCTGGACACCATAGCTGCCAGGGTCAATGTGCTGGGGTACTCCACCCGGAGTGCTTCAGACATTCGTAAAAAAATCAATGACCTGCGGCGCAAGGTGAGGGGCAAGGTGTCCACCATTAGGAGCCATGAGAGGGGCACAGGTGGTGGTCCCCCATGTCCTGTCACCCTGACCGCGGAGGAGGAGGTGGTCGCCCGCTGCCTGGACAGGGAGCAGTTGGAGGGGGTCCCAGGCTATGATTCCGTAGAGGAAGGCTCCAGGACAGGTAAGCAAGTGATTTTTACCCCCTTTTTGGTGTGTTGCATGTGGGGCGGGGTGGGTACATGTGCCAAGTGTGTGGGACCACCAACATGTGTCTGCTTTGTGTCATCCACAGATGACGGTGCTGGGCCATCTCGTGCCGGCCAGTCCACCCCAACCCCCCAACGGGATGCTGAAGACGAGGCCCTGGGTGCTGGAGACACCGAGGTGAAGGAGGAGGAGAGTGCCCACACCACTTCAGCAGAGGTGGTTGTGGAGGAGCCTGTCCCTGAACAGGAGTTCATTTTAATGTTGGAGGAGTCCTCCTCCTCTGCAGGGCCCTCTGTGATCCCCTCCCCCATCCTAGGTAGCCCCTCAAGGGCGACTCCATCCCCACGGGGACAACCTTCCTCTGCCCCCAGGAAGGCCACCCGGAAGACCAGGGGGGTGTGTGATTTGGTCGAAGACCAGGTGCTTTTGGACCACGCGAAACAGACCCAGCAAATGGGGGAGATGGCTGGCCACCTAGACAGGGTCGCAGACAGCCTGGGCTCTATGTCACAGCTGCCCAGTCGCGTGCAGGGCGTTGTGACCAGCCTGGGGGAGGTGCAGGCTGATATCCGGCACTTGACAGCAGCTGTTCGAGACAACACAGCTGCCATCCGGGAAGAGGGGAGGCAGCGGCAACGTGACCAGCGGCATCAGATCACCCGCCAGCTGAGGATGCAGGCCCAAACAAATTTGTATCTGAGCCGTATCGCTGTGGCATTGGAGGGCATGCAGCCAACAGCTCCCAGGAGTGGCCCACCCGGGGATCAGCCTCCTCCTGATGCCCCCCCACCACCACCACCACCCACTCCCTCCAGGCAGATGAGGAGCCCGAGAGTGCCCCCAAGGAGGAGCCCCCGTCATCCCAGATGAGGGTTTTTTGTTTTTTTGGTTGTTATATATTTTTGTTTATACTCAGGACATGAGTTTATTTATTTTATTTATTATTATTGTTTATACTCAGGACATGAGTTTTTGTTAATTTTTTTGGTTCTCAGGTTATGAGATTTTATTTTTATTTTTTTGATACTGCACACGTTGCAGTGTGAATGGTGTGTGAATGTGAGAGGGTGGCACTCCTGAAAGTAAGGGGTGTCACCCTCGGCCGTGGTGGTGAAGTTAACCCCACGGCTGAATGAATGACGTGGTGTGTGAAAGGTGTGTGAATGGACAGTGACATCATTGGGGCCTTGACGCGGCGTTACTGCTCCCAACTCCTACATGCTGGACTTGGGCTAATCCAATGCGATGTGCATGTGATGTGTGTGATCTAGGGACATCAGTGGTGTACACGCGTGCACTGTCTGTGTTAGTAATGTTTTGGTTTAGTGTCCAAAGATGCCTACGGCGAGGACCCTCCTGACTGCTCTTCCATCAGCAGACTGGGTGTCCTCTGGCAGGTGGGGACTGTGTGGGTCGGGGGTCAGGTCATCACGTATGTCAATCTCTAGGCCTTTTTTCATAGCAAAGTTATGTAGTATGCAACATGCACCGATGATCTGACACACAAAGGTAGGGGAATACAATAGGGTCCCCCCGGACTTATCCAGGCATCGGAAACGGGACTTTAGGAGCCCAAATGTTTGCTCAACCACTGCACGGGTTTTGATGTGTGCTTCATTGTATTTTCTCTCTCCTCTGGTTTGGGGGTTCCGGAAAGGAGTCATTAGATGGGGTCCCAGTGCATATGCAGAGTCACCTGTAAGGTAAAAGACAGGAGAATGTTAGTCATGCATGTGCGACTTCTGTTGTGCATCACGGGAGGGGATAGTCATGCCTGACTCCCATGTCACTCACCAACCAGCCAGCTGTCCCCATACATGTTCTGTTCGAATTCTGCTGGGATGGGACTCTGACGGTATATGAAGCTGTCATGGCTGGACCCGGGGTGTTTGGCACGGACGTGCCATATGAGGCGTTGGGCATCGGCTATCACCTGTACGTTGATGGAGTGCCAATGCTTCCGATTGCGGTATATGTGCTCTGTGGCACTGGGGGGCTGTAGGGCCACATGTGTGCAATCAATGGCCCCGATGGTGCGTGGGAATCTGGCAATGTTGTAGAAATCTGTCATTGCCTTCAGCCGCAGCTCCTCAGTGGTGGGTCTGATGAACTGGTTGGACATGCGTCTGAGGATTGCAGGGACAACCTGGTGCACACATCTGCTTATGGAGGACTGTGACATCCCAGCCACCACTCCACTTGTACGCTGGAATGATCCACTGGCAAGGAAATGAAGTGTTGCCAGGACCTTCACCAGTGGCTGCACTGCTTGTGAGCGGTGTGTCTTGCTGGTGATGTCACCCTGCAGGTTGTGGTTAGTTCAAGTATTGCATCTGGGCTGAATCTGAAGAGGCGATACACCTCCTCATCCCCCATGCCAAAGAGGTTCATACGAGTGCGGTATATCCTCTCACGTGCCCGCCTCCTCCGTAGCGAGGGACCCAGTACTAGTCTTAGGACCACGAGTGCCCCTGGCATGTTGGCACACAGAGGTGTTGTCCTTGCTAGTGTTGTTGTTCAGCTTGCTAGTTTCGTCGGTAACGCTGCTGTAGCTGCTCTCCTGCTGACCTGTGACCGTCTGGAGTAAAGATAAAGCAGCCTTTTGTAGAAATAACTTTGCGCCGGACGGACCAGATACGCGCGGCGCATGTAGCCAGCGTATGGTGCTAATCCGATCGTGAATTGGGAAAAATCCCTCATTTGCATATTTGCAGGGGAAATCAATAGGCGCGACTGATGCGCCCAGCGAAAATAAGCGCTGACGATACTCTGGCGTCGGAACGTTCCGCCGGTCGCAAATGACCCGTTATTGGGCGCATCTAGTTTGGTGGGTACGGGCACATAGAAAAGACGGCGCATCATCACAGTTACGCGGCGCATATCCAAATACTCCAGCGCAAGTGTTCGTGAATCTGGCCCTATGTTTTTATCATTCAGATTCATTCTGTCCATGAAAGCAAGAGGCTGTTCTCTTCACCCTTCCATTATAATGAACAGATCATCTATGAATCTGTAGTAGCTAATCAATTTTATTATGATTATGATTTTTATTTTTGTACAATAAATGTTCTTGAAGGGGCATCGCTGATGTTATGTTTCTGTATTTTTTTGTTTCTTTTGTTTTTGTATTTTCTATTTGTTTTAAATGTCTGTGGTTGTACAGAAATAATAGTTTTCTTGGTTTTTAGTTTTTATGTGGTTACACATTTTCTTTTTCCTATGCCATTATCGTACATAGCCTCCCTGGAATTATAAATGGGCATATGTATACATATATACTGTCATGCGTAAAATGTCAAGACTATTTTTAATGCTGTCCTGTACATCTTTTCCAAGAATCCTAACCACCATAATCAACATTATTGCACACATGCCACTTAGTTTGTCTACCTTAGCCTGCCAAGAAATTGCCATATCTTCAAGTTACTGTAGAAAATATAAACTTAAATTCTATCTGCACTTTCATATCTATGATCAACTACTAGAAGGAAACAGCCATCAAAATAATGAAACATGTAACTTCTGAATAATAATATATTTCAGGTCTAATCTCGTACATTTCATATCTAAATTACAGATTTCTGTGCAGAAGCACATTTACAATTACCTTGAAGGATTCTTATCTCTCTTTGGCAATAATAAAAAAAATGTAACTACATTACCAAGTCTAGACACAAGATGGCAGCATAGTAAACATCTCATGCAAGGTTAAACTGTACTTGCATCAAGAGCCAAAATGTATTTTTCCTTTCTAAAGCATTTTATTATTTTCTGTGCAGATCTATTGGCCTGTATTGCCAATTTGTGTTTTACATTTTTTCCCTCAAATTGGCCTGTAGCCATCATGCCTGATTGTATTTGTATGATTTTGGAATTTTTAACAGTCCCTACAGTCCTAGACTAAAAATTCAAGCACCAGCTTCTGCATTAGGTAATCAGGTAAGTAATAAACATGTATCCAACAAAAAGAAAATGAATAGTATGAGCTTTGTAGATTAAATATAAAAAAAATAGGTTATACTGTACATTGCAAAAATCAAGTGAAATCAAAGATACATTCAAATGTAGTGCTATGACATGAAAGTATAAAAAAAAACATTTCACAAATTTACCCAGTGTTCAGTTCAGGGATCTCTAACATTGTGCTTAAGCACTGCACCCCATGATAATCAGCCATGTCAGTGTCCAGAAAGAAATCAATCCTTTACCACACCTAAAGTGTAGAGTGCTCTACCATCTCCAAATAGACAGACACTCATTGCAGCATCATTTCTTTATGACAACATAATGGCTTATAGCACTTGAAACCAAAATGATTCCTGTAGTGCCTCTACACAACCTTGTGTTAAGATGCTCTTCTTGTCCTCTGCAAGGTTCAGCCTTTAGTAGCTGTAGCGCCCCCCCCCCCCCTCTATTTGCGGGACGTTACGCTAAAGTTAGTGGGGAATGGGAGAGTTAAGTTACTCCCATTCACGAATTGCCTAAATTTGGGTTACTGCCAGTTTTGGAACTGCCTTGTAGGTCAGTCTGCATCCCAGGGGGGTGTTATTACCCCTGGGTGACAGTCAGCGCTAGAAGGGGTTCTGACAGACCCACCTTCTGTCAGCAGCCAATCAGAGGAGCGGTTCTTTCTCTGGACATGCTGGCAGGAGGGTATATCTGGGGCAGTCGCCTGTGAGAGTTATGCTATGCGGGACCCAAGTTCCAGGTGCGGCATCAACCTTCAGGGTGCGCGCATCCATGGGCCCCGCCATCGAGGCCTGCCTGGCCGAGGTTGCGTACCAAGCGAAACTTCATTCTGATGCAAAGAGGGGACCCAGCGGCTTGCTCTGTCCCAGATCCTAAGCGGGGGCTGAACGGTGGGGGATCGGCTTGGGAGAACCCAGAGGCAAAGGTTCTCTGCGAGGCCTGGACGAACCACCGGGGGTCCGGTCACCACGCCACGTGACAGGTACACTTCAGCTGTCAGTCGGTGACCTTAAAAATTGGACTTACTGGGAGGATTCATTGGTTCTAGCTTTTGACAAATCTAAGAGAATTCACTAGGTCCGTGGCAGAGGCCCTGTTTCCTTCCAGTGACTTTGTTTAAAAGTGGCCCTTCGGCTGCCAGGCTCAAGTAAATCGCCTGTTGAGAGTGGCGACGTCTAAACTTGACTGTGCTGAAAGCGGGTTTGCTCTCTCTTTGATATCCAAGGCCTGATACCAGGGGCGGACTGACAACTCATGGGGCCCCCAGGCTTACAGATGGCCACCAGGCCAGGTGGCAGTACAGAGGCGGGGCAGCTAAAATCTCAGGATTTTCACATCAAAAGCATGTAGGTTATGGACATATCAGGGACAGATGTAAAAAAAAACACAGATTTTTACATACTATCCCTGGTTTTAATGAGCCTGGCAACCCTGATGGGGCCCCCTAGTAGCATGGGGCCCTCGGGCAGTGCCCGAGTTTCTCAATGGTCAGTCCGCCCCTGCCTGATACTACAGTTCTCTCCTTGCTCATCAATCTTTTCTCTATCGTGTGTCATGTTGATGTTGGCCATGTTGGGCCTTGAAATAAAGCATTGAAAACTCAAGTTGACGTCTGGACACTTGCTCTTTAACCACCTTCACTAATATTATCCCTAGACAAGAATCACTGGTATATAAACAGAGAAAGTGCAGCGCAAACAATTAATAATTACATAAATAACATAAGTGACACCACAAAGAAAAACAGTGTAAAATGTCCATAAGTGCTTAATAATCCAATGTAAATGTGCAGGACCGAATCCAGAATGTGTTTGAAGCAAGCAGAAGAAAACCTCCACCAAAAAAGGTAAGGATGGCCTCTCACCTTAATGAAAAGGTTAAACAGCATGTATAAACAGGAATCTCCTCAATCATCCAGTTAATCCAACAGCGGTAGAACAGCATATAGAGACAAGGATCTCCTCAGTCATCCAATATTCCAGCAGCAGATCACTTAATTAAGGCATCAATGGACTCAGCGCCAAACAATTATGCAAAAAAAATAGAGAAAGAATCTAGTGCTCTCTGAAGCATAACTGAATTTATTGCATAAAAAAGGTAAAAAACTCACATAAAAAGCACTCGTGACTGAGTGCTAGGTATACAGGCAGGCAGACAGGGATCAACCAACAGGTATCCAGAAACACAATGTGCAGTGTGCAGTCGCGGGTGACGTCACGCCAATCACTCCCCCCTTGTACGTCGTTACGTCCCCTGGACGGGACTTCTTCAGCGTGGGGTAGGAAGGAACAACCTAGACGTCCCGCTGATTACATTAAATAGCCGCTAGAATCACTGGTAACCTAACATGCCGGTCCCAAACTAATCAGCGGCTCCTTCGGGGGTGAGCGCTACATAGCAGACATACAGAATAAAGAAATGCTTCAATAGTATTGTACTATAGAACAAGTCATTTATAAAGCGAAAAAGCCACTCACAAAGACTCAAATAACAGCATCTGAGAAGCAACAGCTCTCAGTAGTACCTCCTTACCATGCCAGCCCGATCCGAAGGTCGCTTCCAGTAGCTGCTAAGTCACATCCCTACGCGTTTTGTCATTTCCGACTTTGTCAAGGGAATGGCTGAGCAGTGCTGACTCCTGAAATAGATTGCCTTCCCCCACAGTGACACAGGAGGCAATACAATGAGACCACATAATTTAAAATAAAAAAGTTTATTAAACCACTTAAGGACCGGACCAATATGCTGCTAAATGACCCAATTGCGCGGTCGTGTGACGTGGCTCCCAAACAAAATTTGCGTCCTTTTCTTCCCACAAATAGAGCTTTCTTTTGGTGGTATTTGATCGCCTCTGCGATTTTTATTTTTTGCACTATATACAAAAATAGAGCGACATTTTGGAAAAAAAACAATATTTTTCATTTTTGTTATAAGAAAAATCAAATAAACTAAATTTTAGTCAAACATTTAGGCCAAAATATATTTAGCCACATGTCTTTAGTAAAAAAAATCACAATAAAAAAAAAAATAGCTACCTAGCGGGAACAGCGACACTAATACAGCGATCAGAAAAATGATCGCTTAGTGACGCTGGCAATAGGGAGTGAAAGGGTTAACTAGGGTGGTGATCAAGGGGTTAATACTTTATTAGGGAGGGTACGGGGGCTACCCTGGACCTAACACTAACTGCCTGTCACACTGACACTAAATGCAGTAATCATACATATATGATCACTGCATTCGGTGAGACTGTGACAGGGGGAGGGGGGGTGATCGCAAGGGGTTAAGTGTGCCTGCGTGTCCTGGTGTCAGTGTAGTGTTGTGCAGACTTACTATGTGATGTGATCTCTTCTCAGCGGCAGTTGAAAAAAACGCAGAGAGCAGAGATCACATCACTGCAGGCGAGCGCGCGCATTGGCTGGGAGCGATCCGGAGGGGGCGGACAAAAAGGAACCGCTGCCCCCTCAGCACGGATCGCTCCTACAGCAAACCAGACCGCCGTATGTACCGGGGGGGGGGTTCCGATCGGACCCCCGACCCACGTCAAGGCAGCCACGTACAGGTACATTGATGTGCTTGTCCGTGCCATGCTGCCAGCGTAAATGTACATGCGGCGGTCCTTAAGGAGTTAAGTGACACATATCATATCAGCACTTGCCTGGTAAATGAGAGACTAAACTCTCACTGTAGCCAGTTCTAAATATTAAAGACCCTCTCCTTACAATGTAACATACATGTAAATACAAATGGGAATATTCCATAATTTTTTTTTATTATTATTATAATTTTTTCGTTTTTTTCTGGGTTTTTTTTCAAATAAATTTAAAGAACTAGTAAATGTTCACCTTATATGCCCTAGTTGGTCAATAATTACTAATGAAGCAGTTTAGATCAATTTCAATATTAAGTCCACTATGCAGGTACAGTAGAAGCTCGGTGGTATGAGACTGAGTTGGTATATGAGAATTGGATATAAATTCTCATAAAAATTAGGCTACCTGGAGACCAAAATGTGGCAAATTAATATTCTCAATAGGAGTCTGGAAATCTAGATATCCAAAATAAGTTGAAGGGAGGGGGGGATTTTCAACTGGATCGATTTTCTCTGTATAGTCTCAGGCAATGGGCTATTTTAGTTAGGCCTTATTGTATAGAGACTGTGGCAGAGCGAGGCTCTGTCCCAATGAAGATAGGGTTAAAGTGGACACAGAGGGCCAGATTCACGTACACCGGCGCATTTTTTTTCTGGCGTAGTGCATCTCCTTTACGTTAGACTGCCGCAATGTAGCAGCGCAATCACCGTATTCTCGTTTGATTTGCGCAGAAATTAGCTCCGGTGCAACGTAATTTCAGAGGCGTAAGGCGGAGTAATTCAAATTGGGAAGGACGTGGGCGTGTTACATTGAAATGAGCCGTGACCCCATGCAAATGAAGGGCCGGCCGGCTCGCGCATGCGCGCATGAAGCAGACCATGGTCAGCACCTCTGTGCGCATGCTCACAACTCGGGAACGGCGCAATCAGTGAAATTGGAAGTGGACCCGGGCAACTTTGTGAACTACGCAGACAGCATAAATAGACAGACACAAACGCACTTCCTTTGCAAAAGTACATCCCTTTGTCCCTTCCTATACAGCAAGGTGCTTTTGTTCTGTTGTTTGTTGCGTTGTGACTTGTCTTTGTGATATTTGTTGTCTGTTTGATCTAGTGTTTGTTAGAATATATTTGAAAGTGTTTTTTGGTGACTGCTTGTGAGACTTTTTGGTTGATAGATTTTGGTTTGTTTGTTTTGTTGCTTGATTTTTCCTGCTTGTTTTTGTGAGTGATTTTTGTTGATTGTTTGGGAGAGAGTTGTTGTATGAGTATGACTGAGAGGAAGAGGAAGTTGAATTTTACTTTGGGGGAGAAACAAATAATTGCCCGGGCCATTACCCAATATGGGCGTTTCCTCCACGGCCCGGAGAGTGCCAACACCACCCCGGCCAGGAGGAGGAAGATTCTGCAGCACATTACTGACCAGGTGAATTCAGCGGGGGGGGGGGGGAGACCCGGACATGCGCGGGGATCGAAAAGAAAATCAATGACCTCCGGCGTTTGGTCCAAAAGAAGCTGGCCAAAATGGCAGCCCATGCCAGGGGCACAGGAGGGGGCCCACCATGCCCTGTTAGGCTGACAGCGGAGGAGCGTGCGGTGGCCCAGACCTTTCATAGCCAACAGGTGGAGGGCCTGCCTGGCTATGACTCCAGTCATGAAGCCATGACCCAGGTAAGGTTTTTTTGCCTATCAGGTGTGTAGCATGTGGGGAGGAAGGGAATATGTGGCAAGTGTGTGGATTCTCCAACCTGTGAATGTTTTGTGTCATCCACAGATGTGCAGGAGGGTGCTGGGCCATCTGGCCTGACCGTACCATCCCCAGGACAGCAGCCTGATGAGGACCCCCCGACAAGGCCGGAGTCCTCGGAGGAGGTTGAAGAGGAGGAGGTTGAGGAGGAGGAGTTTGAGGAGGAGGACGATGTCATGTCAGCCAGTGGATTGTTGTTTTTGGAGGAGTCTTCCTCTCTGGCTGGCAGCAGGGCTCCCCTCCCAAGGGGCTCCCCTTCTCCCCGGCCACAAGCCTCAGCTGGAGGCAGGAAGTCGTCCCAGAAGACCAGGGGGTGGCCGAGGTTCTGCCCGCCAATCTGAGAAGGGACCAGGCCCTTCAGACCCGCAATCTGGGACAGGTCAGCCAGACTTTGGTGCGGATGGAGGAGAGCCTGTCCTCCATAAAGGATACGCTTGGGGACCTGGACTGCCACTCCCGGGCTCTTACAAACTGCCTAAACGTACTGCAGACTACAACAGCAGACGTTGGGCAGGATGTGAGGGCCCTCACCCAGGCTATCCAGACCAATACGGCATCACTAAGTGCTGGCCTGACCAGAATTGCCGTGGCCTTGGAGGGCAGGCCGCCAGGTGGGCAGAGACCAGGGGCTGCTCCTCTTTCCCCGGATTACCCCCCCATGAGTCTCCCTTGAGGTGCCGGGGCCGTGGGTGCCCCAGGCGTGGCTCACGCCAGCGGCATTAATTTGTTTTCCCCCTTTTTTTTCAGGTATTTTTTATTTATTTTGTTGGCATTTTTTTTTTTTGTCTGGACAATTTTTTTTTTGTGTTGTGAAAGTTTTTGGAATGTGGGGGTGATATTCCTGCCGGAAAAGGGGTGTCACCCTCAGTTTTGGTGGAGAAGGGTTCCCCAGGAACAGGGAGAAGTGATCCCCAGGTCCGTGTGAATGGTGTATGAATGTACAGTGACATAATTGGAGCCGTGGTGTGGCGTTGCTGCTCACAAGTCCAGCATGGTGGGCTTGTGCTAATCCAATTAGATGAGGATGTGATGTGTCTGTGCTGGGGACCACAGTGGTGTGCATGCATGCATTCTCATTGTGCCATGATTAATGTGTGTGTTTAACATGCAAAGATGCCTAATGTGAGCTGTCTCCTGGCTGCTCTTCCCTCAGAAGACGGGGTACCCTCGGTTAGGGGGGGGATTGTCTGGTTCAGGGGTCAGGTCATCACGTATGTCAATCTGCAGGCCCTTTCTCACTGCGAAGTTGTGCAGCAGGCAACATGCACCGATGATCTGGCACACGAAGTTTGGGAAATACAACAGGTTACCCCCAGACTTATCCAGGCATCGGAACCGTGACTTCAGGAGGCCAAAGGTGCGCTCCACCACTGCACGTGTTTGGGTGTAGGCTTCATTGTATCTTTCCTCTCCTGGTGTTTGGGGGTTTCCGGATAGGAGTCATGAGATGGGGTCCCAGTGCATATGCAGAGTCACCTATAAGGGAAAAGACAGGAGGATGTTAGTCATGCATGTGCCCCTTGTGATGTGTGCATCATGGGGGGGACAGTCATGCCTGCCACCCATGTCACTCACCAACCAGCCAGGTGTCCCCATACACGTTCTGTTCGAATTCCATTCGGATGGGGCTCTGATTGTAGATGTAGCTGTCATGGTTGGATCCGGGGTGTTTGGCACGGACGTGCCATATGAGGCCTCGGGCACCGACTATCACCTGTACGTTGATGGAATGCCAATGCTTCCGATTGCGGTATATGTGCTCTGTCTCATGGGGGGGCTGGAGTGCCACATGTGTGCAATCAATGGCCCCCATGGTGCGTGGGAATCTGGCAATTCTGTAGAAATCTGTCATTGCCTTCAGCCGAAGGTCCTCAGTGGTGGGTTTGATGATTTGGTTGGCCATGCGTCTGAGGATTGCAGGGACAACCTGGTGCACACATCTGCTCATGGAGGATTGTGACATCCCAGCCACCACTCCACTTGTTCTTTAAAAAGAGCCACTGGCAAGGAAATGGAGTGTTGCCATGACCTTGACCAGTGGCTGCACTGCATGTGAGTGGTGTGTTGGGCTGGTGATGTCCTCCTGCAAGGTTGTGGTTAATTCCAGGATGGCATGAGGGGTGAATCTGAAGATGCAATACACCTCAGAATCACTCATGCCAAAGAGGTCTATGCGGGTGCGGTATATCCTCTCCCGTGCCCTCCTCTGTGCCCTCCTCCGTGCCCTCCTCCTTCTTTGCTCCTCTAAAGTCAGTAGTATAGCTATGAGCAAGGATGTCCCTTGCATGTTGGCATACAAATTGTTGTGCAACAAGTGTGACTGCTCAGCTCCTCACTAACAGTGTTGCTTTCTCTGACATGTAGACGGATTGTCTAATTTTATACCACCTTTTATATGGTCTAATTTTAGACAGGACGTGCAGCTGTTGTGCACAGCGCGTAGCCTGCGCTGCAACAACATTCTTTTGTGGATCCCCGTAACTCCCTCATTAGCATATTTGAATAGCAAATCAATGGTGTGTCTAGCGCAGTTTTGCGCGGACGGATGCGCCTGTCTATCGAAATTACGCCGGTCAAAAAAAAGTAGATTTCTTGCGTATCTCATTTTGGGGATGCAGTGCATTGAAACGCATGCGCAAATTTAGACTTACGCCGCGCATCTCCTGTAACGCCGGCGTAATCGCTCTGTGAATCTGGCCCAGAGTAGCATATTGGCTGAATGCAGAGCTGCAGAGCTTAAATTTAAAAAACGGAGAAAACTGCTCTGGCAGTTTTTTTTGATTTTTCAATCTCTTCATGGAGTTCTGTGCCTTGGAGATCCTTCAGAGATATGGGTGGGACGGGATCTCCAACCCTGTGTCCAGGTTTTAAACACAGCCTGCAAGCTGTCTGCCCAGGTGTGGACAGCTCATATAATGAAGGGCTGGGGAGAGCAGATGAGGAGAGAAAGGTGAAGTGTGTGCAGCAGTGGCTGCTGGTGTCACTGTGTGCGAGACAAACGCTGTGTGCGGACAGGCGCTGTGGGCGTGGAAGGGCTTCATGCTGTGTGCACCGAAGACTAGGAGTCTGGCTGAGCTGCTGGTTTAAGGACCAGTACCTATGACAGCGGTGCTGTTGAAGAGTAGCCAGGTGGGCTAGTATTTTCATTTTGTCTGCTTGGGATTCCTGAAGGGACTTTTGTTTTGTTTTCCTCCTTCAATAAACGTGGGCTACCAGGCCCTTAAACGTTATATACAAAAGAAAAACGTGTAGCGCTAAACTGAAGATAAATAGCAAATAATAACATATGCAAAAATTGACACCGTAGGTGCACTTGGAGTGTCTCTAAATGGTGATAAGTCCAAATAAATACAAAGTGACTGAGTGTAGGTGCAATCTGGATGGTCCACCACCGTAGGGGAAACTCAGGAGGCTTACCAGATGGATAGTGACCAAGGTAGGTATACACCTAATTGGTCAACTAAGGCTTAAATGAGACATCAAGGGTCGCTGACATGGGAACTCCGGTGGAAGAGAGATGATGAAGGTATCCAATCAAATGAAGAACCAGACACAAAAAGGTTTTGCTTCTTAGTACATGTAGCCGACAGGATGACTCAGAGGGCCCTCTTCCCAGATCAAGAGCACCTTGGTAATCCCTGGGGGGGCTGTAGGTGCATCCAGACCAAGGGGGGCACAAACCAGGTGACACCTCCCAATGCTCGTGGGACTTCTCCAAAAACCAGGGGGGGCTCCAAAACCATAGGGGGTGGTGGGATGATATTAAAAGATCACCATTTGGGTCAGCAGCCAAAAAGAACCAAAGGAAAACCCAGCACTCCTAAAGATCCAATTCTATTAGAGATTCTGAAGATGACTATCCTCCCCAAACTCCTTTATCTCTTCTAGACATTGTTCATTTCAATTCCATATGCAGACTTGAGGAAACTCCAGGTGGACTCGGTGCACTTTGTCTGGAACTATGGGAGGCATAGAGTACCCCGCAAGGTGTCTCGCTCCGATGGGGATTGGGGTTTCCTGACTTAATTAAATATTACTAAGCAGCTCAGCTGGGCGCCGTGACCTCTTTGTTTCCCCAACAATCTTACAATAAGTGGACAGAAATTTAAAAAATATGGCTTGCACCCACACACCCAAACAGCTTGCTCTGGAATGCGAAAGCAGAGGTGGACTCTGGCCTGCTTCTGGGAACTATGATCCACCTTAGGTCGCTCTGCCGTAGATTGTCTCAAACACATAGCCTGGGGTCAGACAGGTCTCTTTTGACTTCCTTCCTTTATAGCCCCAGGATGCCTGCTGGTCTCACTCATCAGATGTCTTCGCCCTGGGCGACACGGGACCTATTTTACTTTGGCTATTTGTTGGACCCTATATCACGCAAGATGCTCTCATTCTCTGAACTCCAAAAAAAAAATTGATCTGCCTCACCAGGTGTTTTATGGGTACTTGCAAATACGACACTACACACAATCTTTTGCCCCGAATCTCCAATTTTCGGCACCAAATGTCAGGGTATCAGTGGCTCCAGCGGCCGATCCGCGCCACGACGCATGCCCGTGCGCGGCGCGCATGCGCGCCTCTGCGTTCCTGCATGGTTCTGCGTCACGGCGCGTACGTGGGCGCGCGTCTGCGCGCGCATCCACACGCACGTCCACCAATCAAGTTCCAGCCCGGCCTATTTAAACCAGCCCCAGACACATGGCGGGTTGCTGGTTTGTTGTCAGCTATCCTGCTTAGTGTCTTGTTTACCTGAAAGCTTGTAACCTATTGACCCCGATCGGACCTGCCTTCTCCACGCCTTCTCCTGCACTTGACCCTCGGCTTGGCTCATCGTTTCTGCTGCTGTCTGTACCCCTTGACCTCCGGCTTGCACCTTGGACCTCCTGCCTTCTCCAATCCCTGAACCATTGGCTTGCATCTCGGACCTGCTCACCGTCTTGACCTGAACTGACTCTCTGCCTGATAAACTTTATTGTTCCTAGGAGCACTATCCACACCTGCTGCGATCTTGTCCTGTGATCAGAAGCCAAGCCTTCAGAGATCTCCTATCAGCTCAACACCTTCCGCTGGTAGCCGGTGCCCCTTTGTGCCCTTCCCCGCTGTCTCCACCTCCAGGGGGTGAAGTGCACAGAGCCGCAAAGGCAGCCACCCTCGGCATCTCGGCCTCGGTGAGTACTTATCCTAACAGTTCCTGACACCAAACCCCTTTGATAGACTGGTATTGGAGGGATACACACACCGAGGTTTGGTCTCAGACATATATCGGCTGCTAAACTCTTACTCCATCCCCACTCAGGGTAAGCATGTGTATATGCATCACTGTTAAAAGGTACTAGGAGAGGAGATCCCAAAGGCGACATGGCAGACGATCTTGTCTCAGGCAGAAAAAAGCTCTTTTTGCAATCTCTACAAGGAGAACGCTTATAAAATTCTTTATTTTTGGTACCTGACACCAGATGTTCTCCACGCTATCTATCCCTCTAACTTGGATAGGTGGTGGTGCTGTCAGGGAGCCAAGGGGACCCTATACCATATCTGCTGGACCTGCCCCAAGATAGTGCCTTTTTGGATGGAAACACAGCGTTTACTGTCCCGTCTTTTGGGAGTGCCAGTTCCCAGGACCCCAAAATCATTCCTCTTAGGAGTTTTACCTCTGCAGATTCCCAAATGTTCAAAAAAATTGTGTCCCTATGTCTGCGAGATGCCTGTTTGCTCTCCATTGGAAACGACAATCCCCACCCTGCCAGGTGGACCTGTATACTAGAATAAAAGACATAGAGCTGATGGAAAAAATGACAGTAAATGCATGACTAGGTCTGGGAGGAGTAGCACTGGCGAGAGGATCTGCCCTGAGCTGATGGTCAAGCTTTCCTCAATTACCCCCCCCCCCCCCCCCCCCAACCCATCTTTCCCTTATCTGCAGTTTCCTTTCTCTAATTATTTTCTCTCTGTTTTTTTTTTTTTTTTCCTTCTCTGTCTTGAATTTTGTTGTGGTTTATAGCAGATCCTATTTGATGCCTAGCAGTTTCTGCGTGACGTCAGTAAGGACTGCTTGCTGTCTGTTTTATGGTTTGCTGTTCCTTGATATACACTGGCTTTACTGCTGGTATGTTGATGTTTCTGTATCACAGTGTCAACTTACGATTAATAATAAAAATAATTTTAAAAAAATAAGAATTATGGGTTTGCAATCACTTTAACGGTCTCCCTACCCCAATGATAATCCAATATAATGACATTATTTTCACGCCAGACATTTAATTTATTCATGAATAAATCATAAATCTACAGTTCTCATCCTTTCTGACTTAACACAAACTTATCTTCCCACTCAAACATAAATACATTTGCTAAACTGGGTCCACAATTTGCACCCATAGCAACTCCAGCCTTCTGAATATAAAATGCCACTGTATACCAAAAATACTTATGATTGAGACAAAAATTCAATACTTTTCTTAGAAATACTTTTTCAGTTGTAGGAATATTGGCCCAGATTCACAGAGCAATTACGCCTGTCTAACTGGTGTTAGACAGGAGTAATTTCAAATTTCGCGCGCCGTATCACTAGTTTGAATCCTCAAACCATGATACGGCGGCTTCGGGCTTCGATCCGAGAGGCTTACGTCTTCGTAAGCCTTCGGATCTACGCTGCGATATTTTTGCGGCCGCTGGGAGGAGTCCGCGTCGTTTTCATGCGTCGGGATATGCAAATGTGTTTTTACGGCGATCCACGAAGATACGAGTGGTCTTCGCAATCGCTTACGTCATTTTTTTGCTACGTACTGTTAGACCAGCTTTTTGCTCGTCTAACGCTGCGTAGCCCAAGTATGGCCGTCGTTCCCGCGTCAAATTAAACATTTTTTTTTTTTTTACGTAACTCGTTCGGGAATAGGAATGTCCGTAAATGACGCTACTCAAGAAAAAATTACGTAACGACGTGATTTCGCGCAATGCACGGCGGGAAATTTCTGAATGGAGCATGCGCAGTTCGATCGCTGTGGGAACGCGCCTATTTTAAATGCTTCACGCCCCCTACTCGCGTAGATGGCTTGCGCCGGGAGAAATACACTACGCCGCCGTAGTTTACTGGACAAAATCTACCAAGATTCCACGTAGAGCCAGGTAAAATACGGCGGCGTAGTGTATTTCTGATACTCTACGCAAATCTAATTGTATCTGAATCTGGGCCATAGTCTCTACTGCTCATTCTGGGTTCCAATCGGATAAGGGACCTCTCTGAGAGACTAAATTGATATACACTCTGAAATCTTTGAGTTATAGTGGACTTAATATTAAAATAGATCAAAACTGCTTCATTAGTAATTATTGGCCCATTTTGTATAGCAAAAAAACAACAGTAAAAATCTACCTAGTTTGCTAGCTTTTGAATTTTTAGCTTGAAATGTTTTGAAGGTATACAGTAACTTTTGGAACTGCCAGTGATCTTAAGTCTAGCCATGCTCATCCAGGATTCTGTGAAACCCTAGGGTTCCTCCAAATACTGATAGGGGTTACATAAGCAGTGGCTAAATAGCCTGAGATCTTAAAAAAACTGTAATGGTTCCTCTGGGGTAAAAAAGTAGAGACAGATTGGGTTAGACAATTTTTTGCAAAAGAGGTATAGGGACATATTAAGCAATTTGTGGAGTTCTAAAGTAACAATGTAAAGAATGTAGCTCTATTCTACAGGATCAGAAAAAGACAAATTATGAAACATTTTCATTAGCATGTTCCCCTTACCACATTTCTAGCTTTATCCAATGCTGTAATGTAGCCTTTTGTTCAGAAAGAATGTAGGACTGGCCATCATGCAGTTTTAATGGCCACCTATATAGTGGTTACTGTGTTTTCCTAAAACTGGCTATTTTGTTGCAACAAGTTTAATTGAAATAGAGGCAGACCAACCTTTCCAGCAAAGCCCAACATTGTTAGATTGGCAGCCTGAACCTGCTTGTTATACTGTCTATCTAGAAGGGATGTATTTTATCTCACTATGCAGTTTTAAAAGGTACAGGAGATTGACCTGCTCCAAGCAGGTGTAATAGGTATGAAACATGGAATACTAAGATTCTAAGATTTAGTAAAAGAATATAGCTGGGAGCAAATATGAAGATGAGAATGCAGGGGAGGAAACCTCCAGATAGCAGTTCTCATACATAACATTACTTGACTGAGCAATAACCTTGGAGCTTCAGGGATAATGTAATGAAACATAGAACATGTAATCTGCCTACAGAGAACATAAAGTGCCTACAAATTAATCAGAAAACAGTTTTGTTGTTTTAGAAGTTTAAAAATGCACTCGGTATTACTCCATATTGGTACATAGATCAACCTTGAATAATCCAAGCGTGTATTATCATAACAATAATATATGATTTATCTTTCCTCTTTTGTTTTCCACAGGGCCGCCCAGGGCATGCATTTTGTAAGAATCCGTTGGGGGGATTATCAGATGCACCTTAGGGAACACATATAAAGATTACATAAAAGCAGACTACATAAAGCCACACTGCTTTTACTTAAAGCGGATCTCCACCCTAAAGTGAAGATCCGCTGATCCGAACCCTCCCCCCCTCCGGTGTCACAATTGACACCTTTCAGGGGGGAGGGGGGTGCAGATAGACATGTATCTGCACCCACTTCCGGCCCAGCATTCACGGGCAAAAGACGGGCATTACATCACATCCCGTCTCCCGCCCGTTGTGTGCTGGGAACACTCGGCTCCCAGCACACAGCTGGAGCCAATTCGCGGGCGCAGCGCGACTCGCGCATGCGCCGTAGGGAACCGGGCAGTGAAGCCGCAGCGCTTCACTTCCTGGTTCCCTCACCGTGGATGGAGGGGGGAGCAGCAGGGTGACGAGCGATCGCTCATCCTCTGCTGCGGACGCCGCTGGACTCCAGGACAGGTAAGTGTCCTAATATTAAAAGTCAGCAGCTGCAGTATTTGTTGCTGCTGGCTTTTAATATTTGTTTTTAGCTGAACCATCCGCTTTAATCTTGAAGGCAGGATTCCTTGAACAGTGCATTAAATACACAAAATAGAAAGTTTTGCTCCTGCTGTAAAATTATCATTGAAGGTGTCAATAATTATTACACTTTTGAATACTTTGCAGAATTTTGCCTGCTGTGCAGTGGTAAAATCCTTATTATTATGAGGAGGAAATGGTTTCTAAGAGGCAACTAAGCTTGGCTGAAGTTATATTAGAGGCTCCTATAGAAATGTCATCTAAGCATTACTCCACACTAATGCAAAAAAATAAATAAAAAACACATAAAAAAGAAAAAAGAAAAAGAATGAGGGCCATACACACTGATTTATGAAATGCTATACAATTTATTCACATGCAGTGCGTTGTGATGCATTGCATTTAAAAAGGGTCATGTCCACTGAAAGCAAAACCCCTATATTTATACTGGTGACTATTATCACTGAAAGTGAAAGTGGAAGAAAATTCCAAATTTCTAATTGTCACGGTTGCAATAAAGGGGAATTCTTCCTATTAGTTACATTGGTTCTGGTGACCAGCAGCAACTTTTCTCACTTTTGAGGGATTTCTCCTCATGTCCTGTTGTAAATGGGGAAAAAATCTCCCAAACAGGACACAGATGGGGGAAAAAAACCCTGACAGAATTAGTCTATACATGGAAAAAAAAAGTTGTGCCTTCAGTTCCACTTTAAATTGAACTAAACTACCAGTTCATTCAGAGTGAATAGGCTGCCTTAAAGCAGCACACCTTAAGATGGCAATTCACCTTTGAAATCTGAACCCCACATTTTACTGTACTATAAAATAAATACTTGTGTATGATCATTGTGTCTAGTTAGTATTCTGGCCATACTCCTGTTTCCCCCAGGGTGCATGTGATTCCTCTGGCTACTTTCAGCTGTGCCAGGTGATCCATGGTGTTGCTCTGCCCCCTTCTTTATATAACATGCTTTGATTGACATCAAAAGTTACGCTTAAAGTAGAGGTTCACCTAAAAATAAACTTTTAACATTGCATTTATGAGATTAATGACAATTAGAATCGGCTGTTTTTTTTTTTTAAATATGTCCGTACATACCGTTTCCTATATGTATTCTCATCGCCACTTCCGGGTATGATCGTCGAGGCTGGGCGTTCCTAATTGATTGACAGCATCCGACCGACGCATACAGCGCGTCACGAGATGCCGAAAGAAACCGAACGTCGGTGCGCCTCTATACGGCTCCTGCGCACCGTTCGGCTTCTTTCGGCATCTCACGACGCGCTGTATGCGTCGGATGCTACAGGCTTAAGGCTTGTTTTTGATTCACCAAATGTGAATTGTATACTGTTTTTTTCTTTTAATAATAAATCACCCTGGTTTTACACTATGTGAGGCTTCTCCTTCCTTACATGATTCAATTGCTAATGTTCTGAGTTTGGAGTCCATCTGACATTTACCTCACTGTGGACACAGCTATTACCATTATCCTGCTGGAGTGTTATATGCTGAATCTGGTCCATTATAGGACCTTAGGATCTGGTAAACAGATTACTTAACTAATGGTGGTGGATTCACACTGGGCTTCATACGGAATCACAGCAGTACAGTCGTCTGGATTATGCACAGGTATTTAATATGCTACATGACTTTATGGATTATTCTACACGTTCAATTTAATGGACTTTCTCCTTTTTATGTCACAGTTCAAATACATCTAATTAAACTCACAAGGACTGTGTCTTATTGTTAATATTTATGAGGATTAAGCACTTGTGTTGATTTGCTTTACGGTTTTCAACAATTTAGTGATATACACATATGATATGTATCTTTAGTGTTAGTATCTTTTGCATAATCTCATATCACCAATGTTGTGTTCTATATGTATTATATACGTTTTATTCACTATAGGTACACATGTTTTACCCAACTGGGCTCAATATGTGTACTTGATATACTTCCTCAGT
This sequence comes from Rana kukunoris, assembly GCA_029574335.1. Lineage (NCBI taxonomy): Eukaryota > Metazoa > Chordata > Amphibia > Anura > Ranidae > Rana > Rana kukunoris. The sequence continues at coordinate 50,871 of JAJQKJ010002083.1, read as the reverse complement.
GGTAGTATATATGTTTATCACATAATTATCTGATTTAGCGCGACTATTTATTTTCTCCATTTTTCCCACACTGTTAGTTCACAGGTTATTTGCTGCTTTCAATCCAGTTTCAGGCTACAGAGTTATACCATCATAGCTGTTAGGTATCACATACCTGTTTAGTAGAGTCTAGTCGCAGGAGGGCCTCTCTTACGGCTCTGGCTCGCAAGCTGCTGGAGTGGAAACAGCGGACTTGGAGCACAGCGGGGTAGGAGTGCCGGAGTGGTGAAGGGTAACAGTAGGCAGATGAGTCTCTCTGGCACAGAAATACTGACGACACCGAAGCAGAGGAAAGGGGTCAGCGACCCTAACTGGAGCTGTGGCTACAACGGCACAAGCTGAGCAGGTTAATAGTAGCAGGAGATCGCAGGGTCAGACAAGCCGGGTCACAACAGATAATCAGATGGTTGGATGCGGAAGGCTGGAGAATAGTCATGGTACAGGCAGGTAGGTCTGACAGCAGTGAATCAATCAGAAGAATAGTACAACAAGCCGGAGTCATTGGTTGGAGAGATCCGGGTGGTCAGCAAGCCGGGTCAAGGTTCAGATCAGAAGTTCAATCAGATGATCAGGTTTCAGATACAAGTATACTCAAAACTGCAGATCAGGCAGCAGGGTGCTGTGGACATCATTGAGCTTTTAAAGCAAATCTGGCGACAAACCGTGTTAACGTGCACGCTCCCGCTCCTGAATGGTGGATCGGCGGGATCAGAAGGTGAGTCCCTGACAATAGCGCAGTTGTTTTCTTCTATTTCGCAGTGTATTGATGTTTGCAAATGCAACTATTACAATTTATGATACTTTAAAAACACAGATTTGACATGTAAAATATGATAAGTATATATGTTTTAAAAATGTTTAAAAACGAGAACTACAATTTTTATAATGACATTTTGCTGTGAGGAACAGATTGGGGCTAAAACGAAGGAATTACATTAAAGTGCTGCTATCACATTGGATGGGGCAGTGGTTAAATGACAAAAAGGGGTGCATCAGAGTGCTATGATGAAATAATATTGTAAATAAATACCATCTTTGGGTATTTTAGTGTAGTGCCCCTAGTGGTGGAGAGACATATTGTGCTTATTTAAAAATAAAAAAGCCCTAATTCCCATTTCCAATCATACATAGGACTGTTCGAATACTTTACCCAACATTTTTTTTTGTTTTTGTTTTTATATATAATAATTATTTACTTATTATTTCCTTAATCATTTTTAAATAAGCACAATATGTATCTCCATTTTTTTTTAAATTATTGGCACTTAATTAATGATTTTTTTCTTTGTCATTTCTCACACCTTTGGAGTGGATATCACTAGCCTTTGTAGCACAAGGATTTTATTAAGGTGCAATATATATATATATATATATATATATATATATTATATATATATATACCGTATTTATCGCGCACTTTTTTGCCCTGAAAATTAGGGCAAAATCGTGGGTGCGCGATATACGCCGGTACCCGCTTTCCCGCTCCGAGTTTTGAATACTGCGCCAACATATACCGAGCGCAGTACACTCGGGTATATTCGGCCAGTCTCGGCTTCTTCCGCGGTCACGTCCTGGACGTACAGGACGTGAGCGCGACAGTTGCCGAGCCTGCCCGAGTGTACTGCGTTCGGTATATGCTGGCGCAGTATTCAAAACTCGGCGTGGGAAACGAGCGGGAAAGAAGCAAGGACGCCGCAGAAGGACGCCGGACCCGCCGTAGAGGATACCGGACCCGCTGAAGAGGACACCGGACCTGCCGCAGAAGGACAACCGAAGCCGCAGAAGGACACCGGACCCGCCGAAGAGGACACCCGAAGCCGCAGAAGGACACCGGACCCGACGAGGCCGCCGCGCAAGACACCAAAACTGTAAGTACAAAAATAACGTTTTTTTCCACAGGATTGGGGGTCACTTTAGGGGTGCGCGGTATACGCGGGAGCGCGTTATACCGTGATAAATACGGTATATATATATATATATATATATATATATATATATATATATATATATATATATATATATATATTTTTTTTTTTTTTTTTTTTTTTTTTTTTTTGGATCACTTGGAACTGAGTTTTTATTGCAGCTGCTCAAGCAATCTAATTCATCACTTAATTGCATTGCTATTTACACACACATTTCGGATATCACTAGCATTTCCTTTACTTTCCGTACTAGGATTTCAAAATTAGGTTTTATAAAAACGCACCAATTTACCTGTATTTGATTATATGTCACTGCGTTTTTCACTATTAAGTACAGGCGCCTGTTAAGCCTTGTACACACGATCAGTCCATCCGATGATAACGGTCTGAAGGACCGTTGTCATAGGTTAACCGATTAAAGCTGACTGATGGTCTGATGCGCCTACAAACCATCAGTTAAAAAAACGATCGTATCAGAACACGGTGACGTAAAACTCAATGACGTGCTGAAAAAAATGAAGTTCAATGCTTCCAAGAATTTGTCGACTTGATTCTGAGCATGCGTGGATTTTTAACCGATGATCGTGCCTACTAACGATCGGTTTTGACCTATCGGTTAGGAGTCCATAGTTAAATTTTAAAGCAAGTTGGCTTTTTTTAACCTAAGGTAAAATAACCTATGGGGCCCACACACGACCGGTTTTGACCGATGAAAACGGTCCATCAGACCGTTGTCCTCTGGCTATCCTATCGTGTGTAAGAGGCCTAACAATATTTACCATATTGGCACTGCACTTTAAAAGCTAGCGCCATTCCTACTTCCATCCTCTCTCAAATCATTATCTCACCTAGGTGAAATAAATCAGGTAGGGGCAGCTGCTTAAATTAATTAATTAAGGGCGTGACTCACAGGCAATATTTGGTCCTATTGCGCGGATTCATTTTTCACTTTCATGATGGGAATTGTAGTCCCTGAACAACTGGATGGCCATAGTTTGGAGACCCCTACTCTAGAGCATTGCACAATGCTGTCACACTCTTTCTGGGACTACAACTTTTAAGGGAAGCTGGACTTTGCGATTTTAACCAATTTCATACTATTCATAGGTTTTACTCTCTTCTGATTTCATAGGTTGAATCAAATTGTTTTTATTTTTGTTCCAATTATTGTCAGCACATTTCCCAGCCAGCTAAGATTCTGGCTTCTTACATTTGTTACTATAGCAGAATGTTAATAGCTCTTGTATAGTTATTTGTCCTACTCTTTTTACAATTGCAACAGTTAAGGCCCATACACACGGTAGGACATCCAACAAAATTTCCCTTGGATTTTTGTCCTAATTGATTTGTCCGGTCACACTCATAGCATACACACAGTCAGACTTTTCTGCAAACTTTTCTAAAACTTTCCCATCATCACGTGGTTTTTCTGCTCTTTTCTGCTCTTTACCGCCACCCTTTGGATAACTTCTGCTATTGTTGGTTGATTTTAACATTGGTTCTGAGCATGCGTATTTGCACTTTGCACAAAAGTAGGTTGGATTGCTGTACACACGGTCACGCAAGGCACCATCAGACTTTTGTTGCTGAAAAGTTGGTCCGTTCACAGACCCAACTTTTTGTCAGATGAAACCTGAAAAAGTTGGTCCGATGGAGCGTACACACGATCAGACAAATTTGAAAAGTTGCAGATTTTGAAGTTGGTTGGCCAAAAGTCTGACCGTGTGTATGGGGCTTTAGGCTGCATTCACACCTAGGCGTCTGCGGCAGCAGCGTATTTGGGTGACATGAAAAAGGCGTTTTGTCCCCGCGATTTGCGGCGACAAAACGCCCTTTTCTTTTTGCTGGAGCTGGGATGTTTTACATTGTTGGCTATTGCCGAACGCCCAAGACGCCTGAAAAAAAGGGTCCGGGACTTGTTTCAGGCTTCAGGCGTCTGGCGTTTGGGCGTTCGGCGTGGAGATGTGAACCATCTCCATAGCCGACAATGTAAATTTGCCCCTCCAGCGTATGTCAGGCTGCTTCAGCGTCGGGCGACAAAACGCCTAGATGTGAATGGAGCCTTAGGCTGGCTATACTGTTTCTTTCTTGAAGGATAACGTGAATCTGCCCTTTGAAGGTTCCCCCCATCCCCCTCAGCATAAGCCACACAACAGTATACTCAATATTAGCCCTGCTCTAGTGTGCAGCCCTACCTAACACTTTAAAGCATTTGCACAAAAAAGTCCCAGTCATGCTCTGCACCCTATTTTTCATGAGTGCCGCTAGCTCCTTCTAGTTATATCCCACACATCTAGATGGCAGAAGCCCCCATGAATATGGCCCAAGCCAAAGCAACGAATAAAGCAAGCAGCACATATGTGTGGTAGGTGCAGGATGCGTGGGACAGGGCTGCACAATAAAGATTAGACTAAAGGTAAGTATTCAATTGTGTGGCTTACACAAAAGGGGTGGGGGAAAGTAAGGTTGTCTCTTAACCACTTAAAGTGGAGGTTCACCCCAAAAAAAAATGTAACATTGCATTCAGGCAAGTTTTTACAATGACAATCGGCTGTTTTTTTTCAAAATCGTTGCGGTACATACCGTTTTCTATATAGATGTTCACCGCGGCTTCCGGGTATGATCTTCGGGGCTGAAAGTTCTTAATTGATTGACAGGCATCCTGACCGACGCATACAGCGCGTCACGAGTTGCGGAAAGAAGCCGACGTTCGGCAACTCGTGACGCGATGTATGCGTCGGTCAGGATGCCTGTCAATCAATTAAGAACTTTCAGCCCCGAAGATCATACCCGGAAGCCGCGGTGAACATCTATATAGAAAACAGTATGTACCACAACGATTTTTAAACAAACAGCCGATTGTCATTGTAAAAACTTGCCTGAATGCAATGTTAAAAAATTTTTTTTGGGTGAACCTCCACTTTAAGGACCGCTGCACGACGATATACGTTGACAGAATGGCATGGCTGGGCACATGGACGTATATATACATCCCCTTTAAGAGCCGACCCGGTCCAAGTGTAAACAAACCTTCCCCGTTCTTCTCTGTGGCAATGTTAGCGATCGTCTGTCCCCTGATATAGGGAATAACAATCACTGATGTCACACGTCCAGCCCTGCCCCCCTACAGTTAGAAACACACATGAGGTCACACTTAACCCCTACAGCGGTGCGTAGTAGTTAACCTTTTCACTGCAATTGTCATTTTCGCAGTAATCAGTGCATTTGTATAGCACGTTTCGTTGTGAAAATTACAATGGTCCCAAAAATGTGTCAAAATTGTACAATGTGTCCGCTATAATGTCGCAGTCACAAAAAAAAAACGCTGATTGCCGCCATTAGTAGTAAAATATATATATATATATATATATATATATATATATATATCGATAAACGCTTATTGTGATTTTTTTACCAAAAATAGGTAGAAGAATACGTATCGGCCTAAACTGAGGGAAAAAATTGTTATATCTTTTTTGGGGTCATTTATTTTAGCAATAAGTAAACAATATTGCATTTTCTTTTAAATTGTCGCTATAAAGCGTAAAAAAATAAAAACCGCAGAGGTGATCGAATACCACCAAAAGAAAGCTCTATTTGTGGGGAAAAAAGGAAGCTAATTTTGTTTGGGAGCAATGTTGCACGACCGTGCAATTGTCAGTTAAAGCGACACAGTGCCGAATCGCAAAAAGGGGCAAGGTCCTTAACCTGCATATTGATCCAGGTCTTAAGTGGTTAAAGTCTCATTCACACCAGCCCAGACTGCTGCAATGGGTTAAATGCACAAACGCTAAAATGTGTTTTGCTGGGCATTGACACAGGAGACACTGTGTTTAGTGTTCCGCCTATCACGGATGCCCTCTTATCTGAGATCGAGGACGAGAGGGCATCCGTGATAGGCGGAACACTAAACACAGTGTCTCCTGGGCAGCTGAGTGTTCCGCCTATCACGGAACAGCAGAGAGAGGAGGCGCGGCTTTTGAAACATGGATGGCGATCTGCATGTCACGGATAAGGTAAGCAGTGACACACTGAGGCTTGTCGTTGGGCACAGTGAGGCTTGTCGTTGGGCACAGTGAGGCATGTAGTGGCGCACAGTGAGGCATGTAGTGGCGCACAGTGAGGCATGTAGTGGCGCACAGTGAGGCATGTAGTGGCGCACAGTGAGGCATGTAGTGGCGCACAGTGAGGCATGTAATTGGGCACAGTGAGGCATGTAATTGGGCACAGTGAGGCATGTAATTGGGCACAGTGAGGCAAGTAATTGGGCACACAGTGATGCATGTAGTGGCACACAGTGATGCATGTAATTGGGCACAGTGAGGCATGTAGTGGCACACAGTGATGCATGTAATTGGGCACAGTCTGGCATGTAATAATGGCACAGTGAGGTGAGGCAAGGCATGACTAGTAGGAAGGGGGTCATCTTATAAGGTGAGTATATCCTAAAACCAACATTTTAGCTGGAAAATTAGGGGGTCGTCTTATACGCCGGCAAATACGGTACGTCAGTGAGATCTGTGTTGTAATTTGTCTTTCAGCTTCTTTCCAACAATGTTGCCCATTTCCCATCACATAATCTATTTGGCATAGATCCGTTTTGTCTGGGGTATACTTTGCACAACTGTGTATGTTTTTTTGTAAAATATATACTACGTATTCTCATTTATTTGGTCAGCCAAAAGTGTATGTAAACCCTAACAAAGAACTTTTATTTTCTCCCTGTCCGATACAGTGCCTTGAAAAAGTATTCATTCAAATCTTTTACATTATGTCATGTTACAACCAAAATCATAAATGTATTTTACTGGGCTTTTATGTGTCAGACCAACACAAAGTGGCACCTAATTGTGAAGTGGAAGGAAAATGATAAAAGTTTTTCAATTATTTTTTATAAATAAATATGTAAAAAGTGTGGGGGGCATTTGTATTCAGCCCCCCTGAGTCAATCATTTGTAGAACCACAATTCCCTGCACTTACAGCTGCAAGTGTTTTTGGGAGTTTCTCTACCAGCTTTGCACATCTAGAAAGTGAGAATTTTGTCCATTCTTCTTTGCACAATAGATCAAGCTCTGTCAGATTGAATAGAGAGCATCTGTGAACAGCAATTTTCAAGTCTTGCCACAGATTCTCAATTGGATTTAGGCCTGGAATTTGACTGAGCCATTCTAACACATAGCATATGCTTTTGATCTAAACCATTCTATTGTAGCTCTGGCTATATGTTTTGGGTCGTTATCCTGCTGGAAGGTGAACCTCTGCACTAGTCTCAAGTCTTTTGCAGACTCTCAGGCCGCATACACACGATCAGACCGGTCCGATGAAACTGGTCTGCAGACCAGTTTCATCGGACCAGTTCGATGGCGTGTACGGCTCATCGGACCGTTGTCCGTCGGACCAAAGTTTTAAAACCTGCTTTAAAATCTGTCTGACGGACACCTGTCTGTAGGACAGGTTCAATGGTTAGATAAATGTCCCAATTTTTTCTCAGAATTTTGTATTTCGAAGGCCTTGCTGGTGTATTGAGTAGAAAAACTGGTTTGAGAAAGGTCAGAGTTAGTACAGGAGGACGGCACTGAAGTGCTGTCAATTGGATTATCGTAGAGGTCCGCATATTTCTTACGAGCCGTCTCTACGAGTACAGGGCCATAGTCCTTCTCTTCAAACTTCTTAATTAAGAGCTCACTTTGTGCCAAGTAATCCTCCTTTCTAGTGCACGTGTGCTTCAGATGGCAGAACTGTCCATACGGAATATCTTTGATCCATCTGGGATGATGGTTACTCTTCGCATGCAAAAAAGAATCGCCCCCACTGGGTTTGAAGTGTGTCTACATCATGGGGTCGGAAAGTCATGCCTGACTCCCATGTCACTCGCCAACCAGCCAGCTGTCCCTGTACACGTTCTGTTTGAATTTTGTTGGGATGTTGCTTTGACGGTATATGTAGCTCTCGTGGATGGCCCCTGGGTGCTAGGCACGGACGTGCCATATGAGGCATTGGGCATCGGCTATCACCAGTACATTGATGGAATGCCACTGCTTACGATTGCGGTATATGTGTTCTGTGGCACGGGGGGGCCGTAGTGCCACATGTGTGCAATCAATGGCCCGACGGTGCGTGGGAATCCGGCAATTCTGTAGAAATCATGCATTGCCTTCTGCCGCAGATGCTCATGGGTGGGTCTGATGATGTGGTGGGACATGTGTGTGAGGATTGCGGGGACAACCTGGTGCACGCATCTGCTCATGGTGGATTGTGACATCCCAGACACATCTCCACTTGTACGTTGGAATGAACTACTGGCAAGGAAATGGAGTGTTGCCAGTACCTTGACCAGTGGCTGCACTGCATGTGAGCGCTGTGTCTGGATGGTGATGTCATCTTGCAGGGCTATCGGTATTTCCTCTCCCGTGCACTCCTACGCGCCTGTGGACACAGTAGTAGTGCTATGACCATGGCTGACCATGGCATGTTGGCATACAGATGTTTTATTCTGCAAGTGTGGTTGCTCAGCTCGTCCTTAAAGGTGCTGCTACAGCTGCTCTCCAGCTGACCTGTGGACGTCTGCTGCTTAGTTACCCCTGCTTTATGAGGGGTAACTTTAGGCCGGACATACAACTTACGCGCACATCGCGAAGCCTGCATCGGGCGCACGTACGTTCGTGAATCGCGGTACCTCCCTCATTTGCATATTTGAATAGGAAATCAATGGGAGCACCAGATGCGTCCAGCGTAAATATGCGCCCACGATACGCCGGCGTAGGAAACTTACGTCGGTCGAAAGAAGCCTATTTTCAGGCGTATCTAGTTCTGTGGGTACGGCGCACAGATACGACGGCGCATATTTACACTTACGCAGCGTATCTGGAGATACGCCACCGCAAGTCCTACGTGAATCCGGGCCATTACATCTAACAAGACAATACAACAAAAAACATACACCTCTATATAACATTAAGTTCGATCTTTGCTGCTAATCCTATTACATGTCATATCTCCTACCTCCATTCCTCCACTTCCCCTCCCACCTCACTACACATACCATCGTAGAACAAATTCCCGGAATCAGGCCAGTAGGACCACCATATACTTTTAAACTTATGCGGAACTCCCCTATGTTTATATGCCAGTTTTTCTCTTTTTAACCACTTAACGACCGCCGCAGATGGATGTGCCGGTACATCCCCGCCTAGACGTGGGTCGGGGGTCCGAACGGGACCCCCCCCCCCGGTACATGCGACGGTCGGTAAGCCTCGGGGAGCGATCCGGAATGAGGGGGCGGCTATTCGTTTCTAGCCACCCCCTCGCGATTGCTCCCAGCCAATCCCCTTTTGCCTGTGCACTTCCTCTGCCTGTGTAATGTAAACACAGGCAGAGGAAGTGATGTCATCTCTCCTCTCTGCGGTATTTTCATCCGGCGAGAGGAGACATTACACACAACACTACACTGACACACTGTACACACAGGCACACAAATCCCCCCCCAATCACCCCCCCCCCAGACCCTGTCACAGTGTCACTAAAAGCAGTGATAGTTAGGCCGCGTACACACGAGCAGACAGATTTGTTCAAATCGGTCGGGCCGACCGATTTGAACAAATCTGTCTGCTGGGGACGTATTGGTTTGATCGTGTACACACGATCAAACCAAAATCCCCGCCGCCAGATGGCGCGGTGACGTGGCGGTGACATTGATGCCGCCACATCACCGCACCAGGAAGTAAAACACTTCCACGCATGCGTCGAAACCATTCGGCGCGTGTGCGAGAAGACATGTCTGCTGGTTAGCGTACTAACCAGCAGACATGTCGGGCGGACGGGTTCCCAGCCGACAGATTTCAAAGCATGCTTTGAAATCTGCTGGGTGGCCAAATCCGTCGGCTCGCCCGTACACACGGTCGAATCTGTCTGCTGGGACGGTCGGGCCGACCGTTTCCAGCAGATAGATTTGATTGTGTGTACGCGGCCTTAGTGTGACAGGCAGTTAGTGTTAGATCCAGGGTAGCCCCCTACCCCCCCTAATAAAGGTTTAACCCCTTTATCACCGCTCTAGTTAACCCTTTCACCCCCTATTGCCAGTATCACTAAGCGATCGTTTTTCTGATCGCTGTATTAGTGTCGCTGGTGCTGCTAGGTAGCTAGTTATTTTTTGAGGTTCGCCCGCCAGGTTTTTATAGCGTTAGGTACCCCCATACATTTTCTAATAAAGGTTTTAACCCCTGATTGCCCCTAGAGTTAACCCTTTCACCCCCTATTGCCAGTATCACTAAGCGATCGTTTTTCTGATCGCTGTATTAGTGTCGCTGGTGCTGCTAGGTAGCTAGTTATTTTTTGAGGTTCGCCCGCCAGGTTTTTATAGCGTTAGGTACCCCCATACATTTTCTAATAAAGGTTTTAACCCCTGATTGCCCCTAGAGTTAACCCTTTCACCCCCTATTGCCAGCGTCACTAAGCGATAGTTTTTCTGATCGCTGTATTAGTGTCGCTAGGTAGCTAGTTATTTTTTGAGGTTTGCCCGCCAGGTTTTTATAGCGTTAGGTACCCCTATAAATTTTTGGAATAAAGTTTTTAACCCCTGATTGCCCCTAGAGTTAACCCTTTCACCAGTGATCAACATATAAGTGTCACTGGTGATGCTGGTTAGCCAGTTATTTAGGTTCGCCGCCAGTTTTTTTTTAAAGCGTTAGGTACCCCCATATATTACCTAACAAAGGTTTTAACCCCCTGATTGCCCCCTAGTTAACCCTTTCACCAGTGATCACTGTATAAGTGTTACGGTTGACGCTGGTTATTTAGTTTGCTGTTTATAGCATCAGGGCACCCGGCGTATATAACCCAATAAAGGTTTAACCCCCTGATTGGCCGGCGGGTGATATCAATTACATTTTAGCATCAGTTAGGGTCTGCGTCGCCCCAGGTTAGTGCCAGTAACGCTTACACCCACGCGCAAAGCATACACCCCCCCTTAGTGGTATAGTATCTGAATGGATCGATACCTGATCTGATCAGATCTATACTAGCGTGCCCAGCAGTTTAGGGTACCCAAAAACGCATTGTTAGCGGAATCAGCCCAGATACCTGCTAGCACCTGCGTTTTGCCCCTCCGCCCAGCCCAACCCACCCAAGTGCAGTATCGATCGATCACTGTCACTTACAAAACACAACACGCATAACTGCAGCATTCGCAGAGACAGGCCTGATCCCTGCGATCGCTAACAGTTTTTTTTGGAAGCGTTTTCTAAGTAAAAAATAAAAACACCAAAAAAATATATTAAAATAAATAAATAAATAGTTGTCGTTTTATTGCTATCTCCCTCTCTGTTCTCTCTCTATTGTTCTGCTCTTTTTATTACTGTATTCTATTCTGCAAAGTTTTATTGTTATTAGGTTTTTTCATGCTTGCTTTTCAAGTATGTAATTTACTTTGCTGTTTTCAGGTACGCCATTCAGTTGCAGCGCGGACTTATTTATCTTGACAGCAACAGCGTTTGCTCCCATTATATATAAAGCCGCGACTCCAACGCTGTATGAGCATATATGCCGAAGCATGGGGGCATTAGGGGCCGAGGAGCGATTTTGCTCCTAATGCCGCGTACATACAGTTGACATTCCTACGGAGGCTTTCCCGTAGAAAAGTCTGACCGTGTGTAATTTTTTTGCGGGAGGATGCCCCCATGCTTCGGCATATATAAATGGTGCATGTATGCCCATCATTAGAAGTGGGTGGATGAAGGGAGGTATTCTAATGGTGGGCATACCCACTGATCAATCTTTTTTTCGTTCAGCCAACATGCTGCATGAAAAAAAAGATTACAATACACGTCCAACAAAAACCATCAACGTACTGGTATGTTGCTGGACTTTGAATGGTTATACCAGAATGATGCCTGCGGGTCTAGGTATCATCTTGGTATCATTCTTTTCAGCCAGTGGTCGGCTTTCATGTAAAAGCAGTCCTAGCGGCTAATTAGCCTCTAGACTGCTTTTACATTCAGTGGAAGAGAATGTCCCCCCCCCCGAATATAAACAGTGCCATTGGGAAATTGGGAAAGCATTTTATCACACCGATCTTGGTGTGGTCAGATGCTTTGAAGGCAGAGGAAAGATCTAGGGTCTAATAGACCCTATTTAAAAAAAAAGAGTACCTGTCACCCGAGGTGTATTTAGGTTTTGTGCTGCCCTAGGCCTGACTAAACTTGTGCACCCCCTAATTTAAATATGACCCACCCCTTCCTGTCACGGCCACACCCTGTGTTTAAGACCCGCCCTGAAATTTTCGGGTGATGACACTAGTTCTGAGGGCATGGGGGGGGGGCAATGGATTCCCTTAATTTACTTAGATTTCCTCTTACTTCCTGGTTGCCCATAGAGCAGGAAGTGAAGGGAAATCTTTGCAATGGGACAGGGATGGTAAAAGTGTTGCCTATAGTTCTACTTTAAGTAGATGGTGCAGCAGAAACATATAGCACAGTGAGGAAGGTTTGTGGTCCAGGATGATAAAACAGTCAAAATTGGAAGTGCCCCCCCCCCCCCCACACACACACACAGTTGCGGAATGCTGGCCGCCTGCATACTAGAAGCTGTGCGGCCGCTTTATGGGGGCGCTAGACTAATTTTCCTAACAGTGTAGCGCAAGCCGGCGGGGACTCTTTTCGTGCTGCCCCCCTGCAAAGTGCTGCCCTAGGCCTGGGCCTTGTTGGCCTAGGCCAGGATACAGCTCTGCCTGTCACTAACAATTGCTATCATAAGGGATATTTACTATCCCTGAGATAACAATAAAAATGGTAAAAAATAAATAAAATGGAAGAAACATGTTTACAAATAAAAAAAGCTAAATAAATATAAAAAAAAAGCACCTCTGTCCCCCCCTGCTCTTGCGCAAATGCGAACGCAAGCGTCGGTCTGGAGTCATATGTAAACAGCAATTATACCAGGCACGTGAGGTATCACCGCAAAGGGCAGATCGAGGGCAGTAATTTTAGCAGTAGACCTCCTCTGAAAATCTAATGTGGTAACCTGTAAAGGCTTTTAAAATTGTATGTAGTTTGTCGCCACTGCGCGTTTGTGAGCAATTTTAAAGTATGTCGTGTTTGGTATCCATGTACTCAGCCTAAGATCATCTTTTTTATTTCATCAATAATTTGGGCAATATAGTGTGTTTTAGTGCTTTAAAATAAAAAAAAGTGTATTTTTTCCCCAAGAAATGCGTTTGAAAATCGGTGCGCAAATACTGTGTGGAGAAAAAAAATGCAACACCTATCATTTTAATCTGTAGGGCCTTTGCTTTAAAAAAATATATAATGTTTGCAGGTTCAACTTGACTTTCTTGCAAAAAAAATAAAAAATGTTTTTATGTAAACAAACAGTGTCAGAAAGGGCTTTGTCTTCAAGTGGTTAGAAGAGTGGGTGATGTGCGACATAAGCTTCTAAATGTTGTGCATAAAATTCCCCATAAAATGCCAAAATAGTACAAAACCCCCCCAAATTACCCTATTTTGGAAAGTAGACACCCCAAGCTATTTGCTGAGAGGTTTGGTGAGTATTTTGCAGATCTCGCTTTTTGTCACAAAGTTTTGAAAATGAAAAAAAAAAAATATTTTCTTTCTTCATTTTCAAAAACAAATGAGAGCTGTAAAATACTCACTATGCCTCTCAGCAAATAGCTTGGTGTGTCTACTTTCAAAAATGGGGTCATTTGGGGGGGTTTTATGCTATGTTGGTATTTTATGGCCTTCGAAACTGTGATAAGTGAAATCAAAAATGTATGCCCCTAGAAATCTTGAAGGCAGTGCTTGGTTTTCGGGGTCCCATACGCGGCTAGGCTCCCAAAAAGTCCCACACATGTGGTATCCTTGTACTCAGAAGAAGCAGCAGAATGTATTTTGGGGTGCAATTCCGCATATAACCATGGCATGTACGAGCAATATATTATTTATTGACAAATTTGTGCAAAAAATAAATCAGTTTGTCATATTCCCGCAACTTGTGTCAAAATATAAAATAATCCATGGACTCGACATGCCTTTCAGCAAATAGCTTGGGGTGTCTACTTTCCAAAATAGGGTAATTTGGGGGGGTTTTGTACTATTTTGGCATTTTATGGCCTTCGAAACTGTGATAGGTAGTGAGGTGTGAAATCAAAAATTTCCCCCCCTAGAAATGCTGAAGGGCGGTGCTTGGTTTTTGGGGCCCCATACGCGGCTAGGCTCCAAAAAAGTCCCAAACATGTGGTATCCCTGTACTCAGAAGAAGCAGCAGAATGTATTTTGGGCTGCAATTCCACATATAACCATGGCATGTGTGAACAATATATCATTTCGTTTTTTTCAATCACTTGGGACAAAAAAAAAAAACATTCAATGGACTCAACATGCCTCTCAGCAGTTTCCTTGGGGTGTCTACTTTCCAAAATGGGGTAATTTGAGGGGGTTTTGTACTGCCCTGCCATTTTAGCACCTCAATAAATGAGATAGGCAGTCATAAATTAAAAGCTGTGTAAATTCCAGAAAATGTACCCTAGTTTGTAGATGCTATAACTTTTGCGAAAACCAATAAATATACGCTTATTGCGATTTTATTTTTTTACTAAAGACATGTGGCTGAATACATTTTGGCCTAAATGTTTGACTAAAATTTAGTTTATTCGATTTTTCTTACAACAAAAAGTAGAAAATATCATATTTTTTCCTAATTTTCGGTATTTTTGCGTTTATATCGCAAAAAATAAAAATCGCAGAGGCAATCAAATACCATCAATATAAAGCTCTATTTGTGGAAAGAAAAGGACGCAAATTTCGTTTCGATACAACATTGCATGACCACGCAATTACCAGTTAAAGCAGCGCAGTGCCAAATTGTAAAAACACCTTTGGGCCTTTAGCTGCATATTGGTCCGGGCTTAAGTGGTTAATATAAAGTTAACCTTATTACACCATTGTTTGTGGGTCGGTGGTGCTATATCAATCCATTTCTGCAAGATAAGCTTACAAACTAAATAAAGAGTTCTAGTCCACATCCTATTCATCTCTATAGGCAAAGTTCCAACTGGGACTATGCCCAGTATTGCTATCTTGGGTGCACAAGGTATTCACATTTCTGGAATACTTTCTCCCTGTACTTATGGAGCTTTGGACAACGCCAAAGCATATGGTTCGGTTAGATCCGTTAGATAAAGAGCATTGCGGACATAAAAGGGATGTGTATTTTCCCCAAGCATATAATTTTTGTGGGGTGTAGTGTGTTCTATGTATTATAAAAAGCTGTGTTAATTCCTGCGATAATAAGATAGAGACCTTAGGTACAACCTCCATAGCCCCCTTCCATTACTCCTCACTAAGATCTACCAAATGTTTTTGCCAGCGTACAAAGCTATTCACATGTATGTCTTTTTTTTTTTTTTTTAATCAGATAATTTATTTTATTCATAACAAACATAGAAAACATACACAGACATTTTTTTTTTTTTGCGTTACAAAATACAATACAGTTCACATATCTTCGGAGACACAGAAAAATCAATACAACACAGTTCTACTTTTCAGCACTGCCTTTGGTTCATCCATTATGTCCAAAAGCAGTTATACAATGGTACACAAAGGCAATGTTATGCTGATTAGCCTAGATCTTATGCAGATTAGGTATGCTCTTCGTATGTTTTTCCATCCTCACCTGCCCCTGATCCAAAAACAGGGGGTCAGTGAGCAAGGCAGGGTGCCAATCTCCCCTAAACATCGGGGAGTGGCCTGAGCTATAAACATTTAACACTCAACAGTTGAGTAAAACAAACAAAATAAAAAAAAGAACTAACTCCGCAGGAACCCATCACCATATAACGTACCTCTCCCAGGAAACTGCACAAATACAATGGTGTCTGCCCCCCTTCTCACAAACCCATTTCAATACAACCATCTAACATGACATAGTAACTGCTGTGGCTCTGCCCCCAAGAATTCTGTTTTGCACAAGCCGCAATGGTACCAAGCCTGGGATATCCAACCAGGGATCCCATATATTCTCAAACTTCCCCGGACTACCCCAATGCTTATGCGTGAGTTGTTCCCTAATGAAAGAATCATTTACAGATGTAATCCACTCTGTGTGTGTGGGGGCCGTTGCAGACAGCCATTTCCTGGCAATAAGTTTCCTAGCCAAAAACAAGACCCTAAGAATAGCAGTACAAATGTGTGGCGTGTACAGTTCTTCATCTTGCCACCCCAGCAGACAGAGTTTAGGGTCAATAGGTAATTGAAGATTCCATATGCTATTGATAGTGGCCACCACCGCAGCCCAATAGCGCTGCAGCTTCGGGCACCTTCACAGCATATGCACAAGTGTCCCGTTGTCCACCAGACATCGGGGACAGAACGGGTCATCTCTTCTGCGCCATTTGTGTAACTTTTCAGGTGTGCGATATGTACAGTGAATAATGAAAAGCTGGGTGAGCTTCTGAGTCGATGACAGCGATATCTTGAGAACATTGCCCAATATTGTGTTCCACTCCTCATCAGAAATATGTCCTATGTCGTCCCCCAGCCAGCTCTACACCTCAAAGTCATCGCCTTGGAGACGTGACCAAGAAGGGAGCTATACAAGGACGAAATTTGTCCTTTCCTGGAGGACGCCATAGTTAACTGCGTAAGCACTACTGGTCTGGTGAGCTCCCATGTGGAAGTTGTGGCCTGCGCTGATATAGCGTGTCACAGCTGTAAGTATTGAAAAAAAGACATGTTGGGCAAGTCAAATTCACAGGTATGTCTACCCTTTCCAGATTTAGGAGCATTGTGTAGAGATCTCCTATTAATCCTTGTTTCATAGGTCGTGACGAAGTTGCCTTCATCAATATCTCTGAAGGAAAGTTGATGTTTGAATTTGTAAGGTGTGTCGTATTTGAAGATACTGGTAGAAGTTCTTATTTAACAATCGGAAGCGTTCTTTCAATATATCAAAATATAGCAACACATCTCCCTCAAACAGTTGGTGTAGAAACATCAGTCCTACACTTTTCCATTCAACAAATTCTGGGCAATTTATTTAACTCAGGTAAACAATAGTTATCCCATAATGGCATGTATTTAGTGCATCCCGTATGATGTGTAATTATACAAATCGTTTCCCAAAGCTTATGGATTAAGAAAGTTGGAATTTTTCTGTTCCTATAGAATTGAGGGCATACTATTTGTTGTACCAATGGATATGGTTTAAAATGAGTCATTATAATATTCTGTATAGGGTCTTGATTACCTCCCATCCACTCCAATGCTGAAGTTGTGCTGCCATATAATAAAATCTTGCATTAGGGATCGCTATTCCTCCCTTATCCTTTCCTTGTTGCAGGGTTTCCAATTTAATTCTTGGTTTTACATATTTCCATATGAGATCTCTAAAGATAGCATCAATTGTTCTAAATAATTTTAATGTTAGCCAAACTGGGCAGTTATGTAGAAAATATAGCAATTGGGCCAGCCACACCATTTTCACCAAGCTTGCCCTTCCAATCATTGTCAATGGAAACCTACACCAGATTTTACCTTGTTGCCTGAATCTTGCGACAAGGGGTATAATATTGTTATCAATATAATTGTTAACCTGTGGGGTTATTATCACCCCTAAGTACTTAAATGATGTAACATATTTCAGTTGGTGATTTTGGTGGGTCTATAGGGTCTATAGGCATAATCACTGATTTGTCCCAATTAATTTCAAACCCTGAGAATATCACATAGGTATCAATAAGTGAGATGGCCGCAGTCAAAGATATGTATGTATTTCCTAAATATAATAAAGCATCATCAGCAAAAATAGCTATTGTTTGCTCTAGCCCATTTCTGCGAAATCATACAATCCGGACAATTTCAGATAGCCTCAGCCAAAGGCTCCAGCGCCAAAGCAAAGAGGAGTGGGGACAGGGGGCAACCCTGTCTCGTCCCTCTTTCCAGCAGAAATGGAGAAGAGACGGATCCATTATTCTGTACTCTTGCACTCGGGGCGCTATATAGTAATTTTATCCACCTTATAAATGGTGGTCCTATTCCAAATTGTTTTAGACATGCCCATAGGAAATCCCATTCTATACTATCAAATGCTTTAGTTGCGTCTAATGACATGATGGCCCTATTCCCTTTATTGTCTACAGATAATTGTAGATTTAGAAACAGTCGTCTGATATTATTAGTGTAACATCCCTGCTACGCAACTACAGTAAACAGTTGACTTCTCACTCAGAGTAATCAGAGAGATTGGGGTTAATTCATCACAACCTCTAGTGAATAACCAACTGAGAGACTGCAGAAGCTTATTCCCCTATAAGCAACTACCTCAGGGGAAAACAGGGTTGTATCTCAGATACACACAAGGTAGTACTGCAAATCTACAAGCACAGACTATAGATAGCTGATAGTATGTGGTACTTGCGGTTAGGAGAGTAAAGCCTGGTATGCTGGTGGTCCAGGAGGGAGTGTAGAGCGAACTGTGGGGTCCACTGAGGTTCAGAGCGGGTACAGCAAGGTGGCGTGACAGGGATTCCCAGATGACAGCAGGCGTCCTTGCGCAATAGGGGAAGCAAGAGATAAGTCCGGGTCACAAGCCGTGGTCAGGTGTTGGAGAAGTCACAGGTATCCAAGCCGGGTCAAGGGTTCAGGCAAACAGCAGTCCAGAAAACAAAGCCAATGGTCAAAAGCCGGGGTCAGTCAAGGAGCTTAATATATAAGCAGTTTGCTTTAGCACAGACAGGGAGATCAAACCAAAATGAACTGACACTGCTCTCTAAGTGAGGTAGGGCTTTATAGGCTGGCTAACTGGTTAAGCTGCGTCAGCTGTAGCAAGAATCTCAGGTGTGGAAAGTAATGAAATCCAGCTAATGGTGAACAGGCCATTCAGCACCACCATAGCTGGAAAGCAACAAGAATTTCTAATTGAACAGTGGCTGAGAGGTAAGGGTTTGGGCTGGTAACAGAGAGGTCCCGGGTTCAATTCCACCCTAAGCCACCTGGAGCACGGCCACACCTCGCCGTCTGCCTGACACGATAGGGATCGTGACAATTAGCTGCCAATCTATTTGGAATAAAGCCTGACTGATCCCGATGTATTCGTTTACCAACATATTGAGAGTCTAATTGCTAATATTTTTGCCAAAAGTTTGACATCAGATGTCAACAAGGAAATTGGACAATATGCGTCATGTTTAGTTGAATCTTTTCCTGGTTTCAAAATAGAGAAGATCACTGCTTCATTCATCGAGGGGGGCTAAGACCCCTCTTCAAAAGCATGGTTGAAAACTGAAAGTAAATCAGGTAGCAACATCTCTCCATATATTTTTATAAATTTCTCCTGGTAAACCATCTGATCCCCGTGATTTATTATTAGATAGGTTGCATCTCTCAGTTCCTCCATTGTAAGTGGTCTCTCTAGTACCTCTTTTTCCTCTTCTGGTAGTCTCGGTAAGTTTATCTTCTGAAAAAAAAATTCCACATGCCCTTTATGGCCTTTCTTCCGACTTTTATATAATTCATGATAAAACGTCCGGAAAACCTCCAGAATCTCAGGTGAATTTTTAGCCTTCCTATCTAGGGAGTCTTGAATTTAGGTTATAATAGTAGTGGGGTGATTCATCGTAACTACGGAGGCCAATACATTTGCCGTTTCCCCTCCCTCCTCATAAAATGGTTGCTGCAAAAAAAATCTTTTGTTTTCAGCTCTCTGTTTAGCTATCTGTGGATATTTTTCTTGACTATGTATCCATTGGATTTGGGTATCTTTAGTGGGGTTAAGGACATACGATGCTTTAGCTTGCATCATATCTTCAGACAGTGTTTTTTCCCATTTCCCAAACTGCTTCTTTTTTTTTGATATTTGAGAGATAAAAATTCCTCTGAGATAGGCTTTCTGTGCATCCCAGTATATTAAGGTTGACAATGTAAATCTATTAATTTGCTGAACATTTTCAATCTGTAATTTAATGTCATCTGAAGAAAGAGCTGTCACCCAATAGGGATTAACTTTCCATAGCTTATCCCTCTTATTGATCTTAAAGGAGAAAGATACAAATAAAGGAGGGTGATCTGATATTCCTCTAGCCTCATATTTAATCTCACTGAGATAAGGCAGTATAGAGCGGGATCCCAATGCCAGATCTATTCTCGAGAGAGATTTGTGTGTACTTGAAAAGCAAGAGAACTGTCTAACCAGTGGGTTTTGCAGCCTCCATAGGTCAATCAGACCCATCTCCTTTATATATTTAGCGAACATTGTAGAACCCTCCGGATATTATTTATCTAATACACAAAGCATATCAATTGATGGAATCATACACTTATTAAAATCTCCAATTAATAGCCAAAAAAATTCTGGTTTATCAGAAACAAACAGGACAAATTCATTCAATATTTCTGGTGTGTAAGGAGGAGGGATATAAATATTTGCCAATACACAACTCCGCCCCGCCACCAAACATTCCAAAAAAATATATCTACCCTTATCATCCTTCCTAATCTGTCTACATTTAAAGTCTGTTGTATTCACTATAAGTATAGATACCCCTCTAGAATATGATGTACTGTATATGTAGAGTGTGACTCTCTAACTGCTCGCCCGTATTTCTCTGGCTGGCAGCTGCTCCCCTTCTTTTTTCTCATCCATCGATTCTGACCTTGGCTCTATCTGCTACGCTGACTGGATAGCTGCCTGCCTGCTACAACATACAGGGAATGAGTCCCAGATCAGCAGTGGTCAGGAGGAGAGGAGGAGGAGAAGGAGACTGGCGGACGTGGGACTCAAAGAGCAGCCTTTGCCCATGCGCCATCCATGTTTAAGGACAGGCCAGCCCTGCTGCCGCACATGAACCCAGTCGCCCAATTACAGGGCGCTGGGTGTCCAGCTGAGCCTAAACATGGTGGCCAGATCGCAGGGGACACATGCAATAGAAATTTTGAGGACGGAGTTGGTGCGACACACACTGGCACAGAGATTTCCCCCCCAAATGTTATGCTCAGGGCCACGGCCCCCCAGCCTCCCAGCCATGGGGAGAGATGAAGTATTGCTCTCTAAGACAGAAGATCTCATCCAAGATCCAACCAATACCCCCGTATCTAAGAAAGGAACCAAAGCCTGTTTGGCCAGTAGGAAATTCTAATTCAGAAATCTTGTACAGAGATCAAAATCCACTTGTAATATAATGAATAATAATGCTAATTATTTATCTTTAAAGTCTAATTCCGGCTCCACTAGCCCACCGTCTTTTATTTTGGAGCTCTTTTACATATTTTTTATGGCAATCTTTGAATACATACTTTATGTTGAAACAGGTATGTAATGTGTTATGCAAGGCCTTTTTATTTTTTCCTCTTCTTCCATGCCTCTCCCTTCTCAATGTTACAGAAAGTGGTGCTGATGTCATGATGTAAGTGTCACTGTGTGAATCATTGTATGTTGTTGTTCATGCATCCTCCGTGGGTGGGTCCATGACTTTCTGGGCTCACAGGTAATGGGTTAAATGATGCTTGCCATTTTTTTTTATATCTGGAAGGCGGCGTACACACGGCCGAGGTTCTCAGCAGAAACC
The DNA here is from genome assembly GCA_029574335.1 of Rana kukunoris. NCBI lineage: Eukaryota > Metazoa > Chordata > Amphibia > Anura > Ranidae > Rana > Rana kukunoris. Next base: position 29,351 of record JAJQKJ010002083.1, on the reverse strand, counting down.
AGCGAGAACCTCGCTGGGAGCCGCATTCTGCCAAGAACCTCGGCCGTGTGTACGGATTCGGCGAGCATCCCGTCGGGAAACCCGTCGAGCCGAAATAGAGAGCAGGTTCTCTATTTGCTCGACGGCCCGTCGGGATGAATGGCTGGTTGCCTTTCCCGACGGGCGGGTCGCCGAATCTGACGGCCGGCAGAGAACCTCGACGGGCGGAACAATGTGTTCTGCCCGTCGAGGTTCTCTGCCGTGTGTACCTTAAATGAATGTCAAAACTCTTCAACATTACAGAATCATTCCAGTTAAATGTGACTACTACTAATAGCAATGCCTCCAGTTGTGTACTTTGTTAATCATCCCTCACATCATCTAGTTCATATGGTTCCTGAGCCTCCAGTAGAGACTCCTGCCGCATTGCTGTTCTCACTCGACCTGTCATCCTATCCAATGGTGCTCAAATTATAACCACTCTTATCATCTCAGTCTTTATCAGGTACATGGCACTTCTATACATTTGATTGGAATGCAGCACCATACAAATTATTTTATAATTACTGGTATTTATCTAAAAACCTACCTGTTCTTTGGTAGCACCTAAAAGATAAAAGTGCTGTCGTTCACAAACTGTCTGCAGGGCGTTTGCATTTTTCAATACAATCTCCCTATATTTCTTCGCCATGAAATCAGGAATGGTTTTGGTGAATAATATATAAAATAATTGGCATTTAAGTCAATATCTTTATCAAGTCTGTGGTTAGCAATAAAGTAGGCCTAAATCATACTGCATATACTGAAAGTACATTTTTCTTGTATGTGGTAATGGACATAGAGACCAGAATAATTGCAAGCTTGAATCCTTCTTTACATACTTCTATAATGGTTTAAACATCACAATTCAATTAACTTTATATAAATTAAACAATAATTCATCAATCTCTAGCACTTCCTATAGGGAAAACAAACAACTGTCTCTGTAATTTTCATTTCATTATAGTCATCAGGGTGTCTAAACACAACCCTTTCTTTCTAACTCCGGAGCTTGTGAGAACATACCATGATTGAAAGCATTTGATTCTTATGCCTTTAATGACCTAAACATTCTTGATCAAAAGCATTTAGCTCTCAGATGGACATACAACATGTCACGTGTGTCCCATGTCTATATTTATTTGTAATTGGCATTTAAAATGTAAGACAGCAAACCATTAAGCGTCTGTGGTCCTGCTGTCAGGTTGATTTCTTTCAAAAAATGTAAAACCTCATGTGTATGATGTAGCTTGACAAAAGGATAACAGAGTCCTGAAAAGCTTGTTATTTATAGTTTTAGCTTTTTTATTTATCACTAGATTTAGAGATCACACCTTATTTTTTCTATGCAGCTTAAGGTTTACCCCTTCTTTCAACACAAAACATGCTTAGATTGTATTATCTTTGGATTTGACTTTTAACACTTCTCTACAGTATGTTCTATCAACATAACAGTGATGGCATTGTTTCTATGCCTTTTGTTAGCTGTAATCACCATGATTCTTTCATAAATGGTACATCGGATCATCACATAGGGTGCTTGATTAGTGAGTTTATTGCCATCGTATAGCATATTAAAGCAGTAATTAGTACTGTACAGTGTCATCTATATTATATAGCGGCATGCCTGTGAAACAAGTTAAAATGACAGAAGTAATTGATAGGATAGTTTTTTACCCTGTGTTGGTAAAGTCCGTTTAGGGGCTGGTTTTATTGGGAGTCTGATATAGCTCTGTGTGGGACAGACTCCCTTGTCTGTGGACCGCAGTTGAATGTTTTTCTTTCAGGTCTTAATTAAGGCAGCTGGTCCTAGCTCTCAGAGAGAGAGTGTGGGTCTCCATCTGAGGAGGCATATTGGAGCATGGCTGCTTATCCCTGATTTTGGATACACATATTTGGAAATGGAATGCCACGTACACACAATCGGTTAAACCGTTTTCATCAGTCCAAACCGATCGTGTGTGGGCGCCATCGGTTATTTAACCATTGGTTAAAAAAAAGCCAACTTGTTTTAAATTTAACCGATGGATACCTACCCGATAGCAAAAAAAGTTCGTTTGTAGACACGACCATCGGTTTAAAATCCACGCATTTTCAGAATCAAATCGACGCATGCTTGGAAGCATTGAACTTCATTTTTTTAAGCACGTCGTGTTTTACGTCACCGCGTTCTGACATGATTTTTTAACCGATGGTGTGTAGGCGCGACAGACCATCAGTCGGCTTCATCGGTTAACCGATGAAAACTGTCCATCAGACCAAAGGATTGGTCAGACTATGGACACAGTAAAGCTCAGTAGAGCATAAGTTTATTCTGTTTGATTGATGGCAAGATGACCCTTTTTCTTCTGTTTGGAAATATCCTGTGCATTAAACATGGTGTTTTCCTAAAGAGACTGTGAGTTTGTCCCTGCATTGAGTCTGATCCCCCTACAATACATATAGTTAGGTCCATATATATTTGGACACAGGCAAAATTTTAGATTTTCAGGTATTTATTAAAACATATTCAAGCTAAAGTAATATAATGGATATGGGCTGAAAGTGCACACTCTCAGGTTTAATTTGAGTTTATGTGCATCCATATCAGAGGAAGGGTTTAGAAATTAAGAATAGCCATCCCCCTTTTTGGATGGGCCAAAAGTAATTAGATAATTGAATCAAAAGCTGTTTCATGGCCAGGTGTGGGCTACTCCTTTTGTACATCAATTAAGCAGGTAAACCACAAGCTTTTAGATTGGTCGGGAAAACTGTCCGTGTGCATGCGCCATAGCAGTTTTCCCGACGAGAAACCTGATGCAAAAAATTTCAAACCTTCTCTATTTTTTCCCATCGTGTTTCCCATCAGTCTTTTTCTCGTCGCGAAAACCTCTTGTGTGTATGCTTTTCCGAGGGGAAAAAAAAACGCGCATGCTCAGAATCAAGTATGAGACGGGATCATTCGTAATAGAGATAACACATCCGTAACGCTGTAAATTATTGCCTCGTTTAATGCAGCGCATTATTTTATATAGTCTTTATGCTACAATAATGAATTTCTTTTGCTGCTGATATTCACAGAGTTATGACAAACTTGTTTCTTTATTATTTCTCGGGATCTCATGAATAATCTATTGTTTTTGAAAGCCAGATCTCCATAATATTTTTTTTTTTAATAATTTACAAAAAAATGTTAATGAAGATCTTTATATTTGGTTATTATTTTTTAAATAAATTCTACAGATCTCTATATTTTTTATTTTAGTGTGTCAAGTTACCACAACCTCTATGTGCCTACCCCTCTTGGCCCTTCTGGTTATAATGCGGAGGGGAGGCATCTGGGATCTTGTACTTGGCCTGGCCACCTCATGGCTGCCACTGGGCCCTGCCTCCTCCTGGCTGACACTCGGCCCTGCCTCCTCCTGGCTGACACTCGGCCCTGCCTCCTCCTGGCTGACACTCGGCCCTGCCTCCTCCTGGCTGACACTCGGCCCTGCCTCCTCCTGGCTGACACTCGGCCCTGCCTCCTCCTGGCTGACACTCACCCCTGCCTCCTCCTGGCTGACATTCACCCCTGCCTCCTCCTGGCTGACACTCACCCCTGCCTCCTCCTGGCTGACACTCACCCCTGCCTCCTCCTGGCTGACAATTTCTCCATCCTCATCCTAGCTGAGCTCTCCCTGTGTATAAAAAAGGGACATTTTTGCTTCACACACATTTTTCAGCTCATGACTGTTGCAAATTGAATGCTAATACATATAAAAGACAATCATTCTGACCCCAGCATTTTTATTTCTTGTCCCCATAATTTTTTGTAACTACTGTCTATTGATATGTCAAACACTTTTTGTTCAAACATTAAATTGTTAGCAATAGTAACATTTTTACATCATTACTTTTAGTACAAGAAATCTTTATCAAGATACTACACTGGACTCCATATGTCCAAATCTGGTTCATCCAGGCACTCAGGTTGTTCCTCCAGGACCCTACCACGCTCCTTCCTATATGTGACCCTAATGGTCCCAATTTTGGTGTTCACCTTACGGATGGTTGCTGTGGGGAGCAGGGTCTCAAGTGCTGCCTGCCTTGCTCCTTTTTTTTATTTAGTGGATTTTTTGTTTACCAAAGAGCAGGCAGCACCCTCCACCTGTCCAGGAACTCCCCCATGAAATATTGCTCTTTGAAACAATTCATGCTTTCTGCAAGTCAAAATACAAGCCAAAAATTCTAATGTCAGTCAAAACTCTACTAATCTTTATCACCATATATAGGCCACAATCTCATCCACTTATGAATCAAGTAAAAATGTTTTACCTTCGATCTTTCATTTGTTGCTTACTCCTTCTTCTGCATACACAAATGCATCTTTGCTTTATTTACACTGAGAATGCGTGAAACTCTGCACGCTTTGCACGCCCCTGACGTTCGTTCTAGGACTATACCTGTCCCTTCTCGCTCGTCACAGTGGTAGATGACATGGCGGAGAGACAGCAGGTGGCTGATATTAACTCAACCGAGGAGGAAACTCTGGAGGAACTCACGCCCCGATCCCGGAGCTATAAGGCTTCGAACATGGTTTTCAAGAAGATGGTGGAGATGCCTATTTTGAGGAGGGAGGATTATGAGGCAAAGCATGGGCCATACAAAACACCAAATCTTCGCCAAAAGGCTGAAATTATGTCCACAGTGGTGAAAGCTCTTCACCATAATTTCGGGTGTGCAGATCAAAAGAGCAGCTCAGGAAACAGTGGTCTGACCTCAAGCTGAGGGAGCCGGAGCAGTACAGGAGGATAAAGAAAGTTATTGGAAAAAGTAAGTAATTTTCATGTGTTACTATGTTTATTATTACTTCCATGTTGCTGCATGTGCTTTTCTTTAATGTTGTTCAATTAAAGATGGCAACTTTCATGTTCATGGGCATAGTAATCAGTCGTAGTACACATTGTTCAATTGCTCACTAATAATACAATGTTTTTGGCAGATACAGGGTAACTAAATTTGCACATGCCTATTTTTTGGAGAAGATTCCCTGAACATTGTTGTCTAGATGTGTTGGTAACTACATTTAAAAAATATAACTAAATTCTGTGTAATGTAAGGAGAGGATGCTCAGTAGCTGGTTACACATCTGGACTCAGGAGCACTAGTGTGGGCCACCAGAACAACCTTGTTAGGGTGTCCCACACAGGTTATCCAGTGGATACGTGTGATGTTTCCATGTGTAAAACTTGACCAAAATAGATAAATGTTCCAGCTTTGATGTTTACAATCATGTGTTCACCTTGGAACTCTGCCAAAACAGACAATTGTACCACACTTCCAAAGAATGTTTCATTCTTTCTGGCCTCAAATATATTTTTCCTAAAATATACCTTTTGTTTCATACTCATAGGGCTTCAAAGATCTTCTAGACTGGAGCCCAGGAACCCCACACCTCCAAGAGTCCCCCAACCATGCAATGTGGAGGAAGTGATGGAAACTGGCACCACAACAGGTCAGACTCATATACCGTGTTTCCCCGAAAATAAGACACCGTCTTATATTTTTTTTCCCTCAAGAAATCACACTATGGCTTATTTTCGGGGGGTGTCTTATTTTTATTACCGGCAAGTATGGTACAACAGTATGGTACAACAATCTACATTTATTCAAATACAGTTAAGTCGTCTTCTTCAACAATCTACATTTATTCAAATACAGTTAAGTCGTCTTCTTCTAGAACATCGTCATAACTCTCCAAACTCGGAATTCCATCCTTCATTTTTTGCGACTCCAGTTCCTTTAGAACCATTGGCCCCAATCTTTCATGTCGAGCAATAGAGCTCTCATTAAATGAGCAGCTCTTATCCATGTAACCTGCTCGGAGTGCATTGGCATCAACACTGTCAGTGATTTTTTCCCATGAATTCTTCACCCAAATCATGACCTCTTGCAGGCCAGGTTTCACAAAGTTTCCACGCTGATTTCTTGTCATTCTATTTTCAATGTAGTCATTTATTTCCATACGCAAATGGTCTTTGAATGGCTTGTTTATTGCAATATCCAGAGTCTGCAGATAGGCAGTCATTACTGCAGGAATCATTATTTGATCTATTCTTCTCTCTGCAAGGAAGTTCTTCATGTCTTTAGCACGGTGAGTGCTGGCTGAATCCCAGACAAGCAGACCTCTTTGGCCACCTCGCAAAACAAGTGGAAGCATTAAATCAAGCCACTTCCTTATAACTGCTTGTGTGCACCAGGCTTTTTCGGTTTCAAGAACATAAATGCCAGAAACACGTTCCAACTTATCTTTCTTGCCCTTACTGATGATAACAGGTGTGGCTTTCGTCCCATCAAGACGAATTGCCAAAATACAGGTAACACGTGCACTTTCACCAGTGGAGGGAATGTAGATTGAGGAGGCACCCCTCTGGTCAATTGTTGTTTGGGCTCCTTGACCCATAAACACTGCAGTTTCATCCATAGCAATCATGTTGCAAAGTTGGTATTTAGAAAAGTCGATGCCATCAACAAAGGACTTGAATGCAAGTGCTCGCTTAATAACTTCAGCATCTTCCAACTTAAACAGTGTTGTTGATTTTCTGAGAGACAGTTCATTTCGCTGAAGGAAGCGCTCCAGCCAATGTTGTGATGCTTTGAATTCTGGGGATATGTCGAATTGTGGTGCCATTGCAAGGGCAAATGTTTGAATATCAGCCCTGCGCACAACCAAAGCCTTTGCTCTCCTGTCAGCAACCCATTCACTGATCATTTCTTCCAGCTCAGAAAATAAAGGTTGCCTACCTGAACCACACTTGCGCTTCTTAGCATTTCCTCTGTCCACCTGTAGACTCAGATTATCGTATTCTGCACGCCATTTTTGGACCATTCGGATATCCAACTTCTTCTCTTTGCAAAAAGCCGTAAGATTCTTGCCTCGGGAGTCCTCCACAATTCCTTTCTTGTACTCAACAGAATAACTCTTTCTTTTTGCACTCATCTTGTCTGGTTGTACAAAAAGATAGGCCAGCAAAGCTGATGTGGAGCACAGTGGAGCTGGGGTGATCTGTTTGTGTGGGGTGAGAGAGGGGTTTGCTGGTCAATGCTGGGAGAATCTTTATTGCTTTACAGAGCGTTCTTCTCCTCACAGCTCCTGAGCTCCAGTACAGTAACGTACGCCTATCACGTGTTGTTTACCGTGCCGCAAAAGACACGCCTATCACTACGTCTTATTTTCAGAGATTCGACACTACATCGCTACGTCTTATTTTCGGAGATTCGACACTACATCGCTACGTCTTATTTTTGGAGGGGTGTCTTATATTTCGATCTTGCGTCGAAATCCCGCTACGGCTTATTTTCGGAGTACGTCTTATTTTCGGGGAAACACGGTACCACAGATTCTGGTAATAGATGTAGGCCTGCATATGTATACATATACAGTTTTTTTTTTTTTTTACTTTAGGTGATGTTCTGCTTGTGGACCAAGAACCGACCCTTTTACAAGTCATAGTGCCCAGTTAATGATCCAGGACACAAAGGTCTGCTGTAGAGATTTGCACAATATCAATGAAAAAAGCAAGCAGGTGTAGCTCAAACTCAAGATCATGAGGATCATGAGAACATGAGGATCTAAGTTTGGGCAAAATCCATTTGTTTTATTTTTTTAATGTTGTTTAAAATTTTAGAAATATAAAAGACACATTTTGAAGATGCACACTGTGGGAGTTATTTACGAAAGGCCAATCCACTTTGCACTACAAGTACACTGGAAGTGCAGTCGCTGTAAATCTGAGGGGGACTTGCAAGTAAAAAAAACATAATTTTAGTTGGCACATGATGTGATGATAAAATCAGCAGAGCTTCCACTCATTTCAGATCTTTCCCTCAGATCTACAGCGAGTGCACTTACAAGTGCACTTGCAGCGTACTTGTAGTGCAAAGTGGATTTGCCTTTTGTAAATAACCCCCAGTGTGTCAACATGTGCTATCTTCCATAAGGGGATATCAATGTACATGTTTTGTGGGTGCAACCCCTTCCTCGCAACTGAAAGTGAGAGGAAGGGGTTGCACCCCCAAAACACATCCATTGATCCCCCATGATGGCAGATAGCCCATGTTGACATGAGGCATGCTATCAGGATGGAAATCACCTTTTTCATACACCATGGTTTATGCATTTTCAAAATGTGGCTTTTTTAGGGGTGACATCACCCCATCTTTTATGAAGGCAAGCTAAAAACTAGGGTTGTCCCGATACCACTTTTTTAGGACCGAGTACAAGTACCGATACTTTTTTTCAAGTAGTCGCCGATACCGAATACCGATACTTTTTTTAAACGTGTCCCCAAATGCAGCCATGTCCCCCCACATATTGCAACCATGTCATGTCCCCCACATATTGCAGCCATGTCATGTCCCCCACATATTGCAGCCATGCCATGTCCACCACATATGCAGCCATGTCATGTCCCCCACATATTGCAGCCATGCCATGTCCACCACATATGCAGCCATGTCATGTCCCCCACATATGCAGCCATGTCATGTCCCCCACATATGCAGCCATGTCATGTCCCCCACATATGCAGCCATGTCATGTCCCCCCACATATGCAGCCATGTCATGTCCCCCCACATATGCAGCCATGTCCCCCACATATGCAGCCATGTCATGTCCCCCCACATATGCAGCCATGTCCTGTGCCCCATATTGCAGCCATGTAATGTCCCCATACCTCCCCAGCCGCCGCCGCTGCTGCAGGGTTAATCCCCGTGTAACACATACCCGCGGCGCCATGTAAAGACACGCGATTGGACGGATCCGTCCAATCGCGAGCAAGGGGGGAGTGTCTATGGACGTATCCATGTATAGACACTCCCCCCTTGCTCGCGATTGGACGGATCCGTCCAATCGCGCGCGTGTCTATACATGGCGCCGCGTGTATTACATGTTTACAAGGTGCACGGGATTAGCGGCGGGCGGCGTGCGGCGGGGGGGGGGGAGTATTCTATTTTGGTATCGGGGGTATTTGCGGGAGTACAAGTACTCCCGCAAATACTCGGAATCGGTCCCGATACCGATACTGGTATCGGTATCGGGACAACCCTACTAAAAACATTTTAAACACAATCAAATGTCTGATCTTGCTTTAAAATTGTACATGTTGAACTTTAAAAATTTCAGGTTTGAAAATGTTTTATAGCTTTTAAAACATGCCTGTTTATGGGTTTTTGGGCAAAAAAAAAAGAAAAAATTTGAACAACATGTTGTATTTTATATTAAAAAAAATTATGCCCAATTTTAATGTGCAAGGAGTAAAAGAATTGGAATTAACAATGTGTGGCTTCTTAGATCAATGTTGCCGAAAAAAAATAAGGTTATTTTTGGTGTTTACATTGACAATGGTGGGTATTTATAAAAGGAAAATACACATGGCACTACAAGTGCACTAGGAGAACCTAGAAGACAGCTAAAAGAAACACAAGCAAAATTCAAGATGTTTACAGCAAAAAATAAATAAAACATTTTCACAAGAAGAGCAATTTTTTTTAAAATTTAGAACACATCAAGATTCATCTGGTATAGCAATGGCCCCCCTACCCTTAAAATAGTCCACATATTGTTGGCGCACATCACGGACACTTTGGGGGGCCAAGCCAGTACGGCCAGCTTTCAGGGCCAGCAATGGATTTTGGTCCTGTTGTGTGGCCTCAGGCCCAACAGATAAAAGATAATTTGGGGAATGTACCCTTAAGTAATTGTGCAGCACACAGCATGTCATTACAACATGGTTCAGTTTATACTCCGCAAGGTTGATGGAGGTTAAAAACAGGCGGAACTGGCTGGCCATGATGCCAAACTCATTTTTCACCACTTTTCTGGCCAGCCGGTAATTATACACCCTCCTCTCAGGGGTGAGAGTCCTTTGGGGAAATGGCCTCATAAGATGGGGACCTAGCAAAAAAGCCTCGGCTGCAATAAAGACAAATGGTAGTCCCTCCACTTTGTCTGCAGGTGGCAATTCAGGGTCATCACTATGTAGACGTCAGGCGAATTCTGTCTTGGAAAAGACTCCACCATTAGACATCCGGCAATTTTTCCCAACGTCAACATACAGAAATTCATAGTTCGCCGACACCACCACCATCATCACTATACTATGGAACCCTTTATAATTAAAGTCATAGGATCCCGAAGGGGGTGGTGGGACGATGCGAACGTGCTTCCCCTTTGCATTTGGGAATGTTCCACCGCTGGGCAAACTGGGATGCCACATTCTGCCATTCCTGTGACATAGAAGGGAACTGTTAAACAATAAAAAAAAAGATAGTTTATAAAACTATGTCTACACCGTTGTCATTTTGCTTGTAGGCATTGTGAAGCCTACAAGCACTTACTAACTGGAAGTCTTGGATGGGGAGTGATAATTGGACAGCGCACTGCATCCTGGGAAATGATGACACACATTTCCCAGGAGCATTAGAGGGAGATGATGTCAGAATCCTAGGTGATTTCAAAGGCAGATTTCGTGGGACCACATAGCAACAGGCATTTCCAGATTTTTAGGTCTAATGAGCACAATAATGAAAAAAAGATTTGGGATGGAAACTCCACTTTAAAATAAATGTTAATACTGATGTTGGCTAATAATGTTTTTGTCAAATCTGCTTACAATGCTTATGAATAAAAGTATTATTTTTTGAATAACTATGCGGAGCGGTGGCGGATTGTAAAGTAGTAAGTGACCGGATTTATATTATAAAAACGCATGATTAAATGGCATACATTTAAAAAATGCTAATTGTGGTTGGAACTCTGCTTTAAGGAGTATTTTAAGACAAAAATATAATGAACGCTTATCAGATTCCTCCCCCCCTCTGATGGGCCATTATATTTTTTTAGAGGGGTGTTCTAGATCTAGTTGGAGACCTCACAAATCAAGGCTCTAGCACTTTCTCTGAATTTATTGAAAAGAAAATCATTTGTACACATTTTAGGGGGTGTTTAGGGTAAAGCACTACAATGGAGCAGACAAAATACACTGGGAAGTGATTAAGCTAGGTGTGTTTGGGCCCAGGAAAGCATGCTGGAGAGGTTATTAGTGAAGGAAATAATGCATGTAGGCCAAAAAAGGAGCAATAAAAGCTTACAGCATGCATGGGGATAAAGGGGACAGTCACAGCATATTACAATCCTGGTAATTAGGGAATGATGAAAGAAATACAATACATTAGCAAGCATTAAATACATAGAATGTGATGTTAAAGGAGAAAACGTACCTTAATATAGTCCTCCCGCAGAACTTGAATTATGGCAGAACAGGTTTCGGGGATAATAAGTCCCAGAACCTGGGGGGAGATGCCTTGAGTAACTTGAGGTCCTGTAGGCTTCTCCCAATCTCCAGGTATCTCTTTCAATTTTTCTTTTATTGTTTTCAAACATGCAAAGTAACATACAATTGAAGGACCATTCCTCTGGCCATGAAGTCATAACAACATTTACCAATGAGATCTACAAAATACCCATATGGTACAAAATCACATCATTAAAACAAAGGAAAGGAAAGGAAAATATATATATTCTGAACGCATCATATCACTTCTATCTCTAACAAACAATCCAGCATCCGCTCCTCTGGTATCCTTTGAGTCTGTGGGTACCCTTCCTTCACTCCATCGAGCCAATGAACCCCCCCTCCTCCAGGGGATCCAAATGTCCCCTAGGGGGTGGGGGGGTTGGACCGCCCCTTGTCATGTCACTCTCGGCATGCCATTCCTAGCCAATCCCACTCTACCAAACAAAGCAAACCAAGACCAAAAGCAAACCCCCCAAAAAAAAGGATCCCCCTTCCTCATTCCGTCCTCTCCCCCTCCTCACCGTCCGTACAGCCAGGTCCCTCCATTATTAAGCATCTATCAAAGCCTTTCCTTCTTCCGAGTATCTAAACACGTTCCATTCGGCCCACGTATTAAGATACACCTTACGTTTCTGCCTGGAGGTCCACACCAGGTGCTCCATTCTGTTCATATCTTCCACTCGGTTAAGCCACATCTTTACCGTTGGCGGTTGTGTCTGTTTCCACAACCCTGGGATGCAGGCACGAGCTGCGTTTAAAAGGTGACAGACCATTGATTTCCTATAACACTTTACCGATAGCTCCGAGTCCTGTAATAAGTAGAAGGGCCACTCATCTAGTAATTCTTCTTTACTGAATTTCTGCACTATTCCCTGAACCTTTATCCAGAAACTTAAAATCTTCGGGCAGGACCACAAGATATGTAATATAGTTCCTTATTTCTTACCGCACCTCCAACATCTGTCCGAGCTGTCTGGGAAACACCTCTTTAATACTACCGGAGTACGATACCACTGAGATAGTATCTTGTAATTCATCTCCTGTGTCTTTACACAGACTGATGATTCAAATATATTCCGGAGTATTTTATTATTTTGTTCTTCTGTGAAGGTTCTTCCCAGCTCCAACTCCCACTTATTGAAAAAAGGGGTTTGGAAATCCTCCGCCGGCGCATTCAATAGTTCACTAATTCTTGAGAGGGCATGCCGAAGCACTCCACTCCCACTACAATACCCCTCAAACCTTGTTAGTTTGTGCTCATATCTAGTTGGGGGTTTCAAAAGTGGGCAAGAAGTGCCGCAGTTGTAGTACCCTCCAAGTATCCAATTGATAGGGGATCCCACCCATTAACATCTCCTGCATAGTATGCCATGAACCTTCTTTCAAAAAGTGGTATGCTTGTACCAGGCCCTGTTCTATTAATCCCCTGAAAGGCCCCTTCATCAACCCTGGTACGAACTGCGGGTTCCCCAGGATTGGGTAAAGTGGTGACTCCAAAGTGGACAGTCTCCCCTTCGCGAATAGCCTGTAGGCCACTTGCAATGTAGGGCCTACCAGTGGATGTTTTTTAATAGTTATTGGCTGCTCACTGTAACACCACGCTGCCAGATGGAGCATACTGCTACACTGAGCTTGCTCCAGGCCCGGCCCTAATTTTTCACCACCATGTCTACTCCAGTCTATCAGGCGGAGTAGACTGTGAATGTCTGGAGCCGACACGCCTCCATCTCGTTTCGATAAAGATAATATGTGACTCTTAATTCTTGGACTTTTGTTGGCCCATATGCACTTGTTAAAAAGAGTTTGTGTCTGCTTAAAGAAGGATTTTGGTATTGCAATAGGGAGTGTCTGGAAGAGATACAGAAATTTCGGCAGTATATTTATTTTAATGATGTTGACTCATCCGAACCATGAGTGGAGCCCCTTCTGCCATCCATCCAGGAGGACCCGTGTTTTCATCAATAATGGCATGAAATTAAGTTTAAAAACCTGTGTCAGGTCCGCCGGGATGGAGGTACCCAGATATGTAAGTGACGTCTCAGACCATTTAAATCTGTGCTTAACATTCAGAGACCGCAGATCCTCCTCCGGAATCGCCACTCCCATTGCTTCTGATTTATCATAGTTTATCTTAAAATTTGATACGCCTCCATATAACTGTAGTTCATGTAACAAGTTAGGGAGGGAATCCATCGGGTTCGTCAAAGAATACATCATATCATCTGCATAAGCCGAAATCTTGTATTCTGCACCTCCAAAAGACACTCCTTTGATATCTGGGTTCAATCGAATCCTGCTTAATAAAGGTTCCACCGATAACGCAAATAAAAGAGGAGATAGAGGGCATCCCTGTCTTGTCCCGTTTGATAACTTAAAGGGTGGCGACAATATTCCATTCACTCTAACCTGTGCCGTTGGGTGGGTATAATTACTTGCGATCCATTGTAGTATCTTATTGCCGAACCCCATGTGTCTCATAACCATAAACATAAATTGCCAATTTATGCGGTCAAAAGCTTTTTCTGCGTCTGTACCGAGAAAGACACACGGGGTTCGGAAAGCTCCAGCCAAATGGATCAAATTCAGGGTCTTAACTGTATTATCCTTAGCTTCACGCATCTGCACAAATCCCACCTGATCTTTGTGAATAAGCCCAGGTATATCTTGCTGTATACGTCCTGCCAAGATCTTAGCGAAAAGCTTCAGATCTTCGTTGAGTAATGAAATAGGTCTATAACTCCCGCATTGGGAGGGGTCCTTTCCTTCCTTAGGTATGACCGCTATTACCGCCTTTAGAGTTTCAGTGTGAAAAGAACATGTGTCACCTAGGCCATTAAACATTCTAACCATAAAAGGGCCTAGTTCTGGGAGGAGAAGTCTATAGTACTGAGTGGTAAACCCGTCTATTCCCGGTGATTTCGCTCCTTTCCCTTTTTTCACTGCCTACTGTAGTTCTAAGGTTATAGGTTTTTCCATTTCTTGGCTCATCTCTACTGTTAGGGTCGGGATACCTGATGTTTCTATGTAATTTCCCATTGCCTCATGTTGTTGAGGACCTGTTTGAAAATTATATAGAGTACTATAAAAGTCACTTAATCTCTGTGCAATCTCTCTAGGTAATACATGTTCTTCACCTCCTGACCCCTTAATCATAGGAATAAAAGTCTTTACTTGTTGTGCTCTCAATGAGTTTGCCAATTGCTTCCCACATTTATTGCCATATTCATAATTCTGCCTTCTGCCATTCTGTATTGCCCTTTTTGCTCTGTATAAGAGTAGTTCAGTGATTTGCCGCTATAAGATCTCTCTCTACCTCTGGATGAACCAGGATCTGTAAACTACCACATCCTACCTCTTGGATCCACACTCAAGGCACACAGTAACTGGAGGAAGAACCAGCACCCCAGTGATTACTACATGCACCTTACCCCTGTAGGGGTTAGTGGATCTGGTGAGTGGGGACCTGGTGGGGGAGCACCGGAACACAGCGGAGACACCCTGTAATTTGTTGATGATCTTGATACTAAGGACTGATGCACCTTATAAGAATACCCATTGATATGAACTTGTGTGGACTTTTGCACCTCATTCACTAGTCACGTTAATGTGATATTCACATTTAAGTTTGATTTATTTCTGCCAAGTGGCAGTTGATTCACTTTACATTCTATATGTATACATTGTAATATTTAGTTACGTATGCAGGCACTCTTAGCTATTGCACTGGTTTATTTGATAACACATTTTTGATTGTTATATAATATATCCCTAGGCTGATGCACGTCACCCACCAAGGGGCTCTCTAGTGCATTTTTTTTTTTTTTTATGTCTCACCTGAGCAGATAATTATATCACATGTTAGTGGTTTCCTACACAGCTTATTTAGGAATCCTGTGGACAGTGCCACACCCCCAACACACATCACATACTCCTTCAATACCCCTTTGGGCATCTAATTAGGGGGGGCTGCAGTCCTTCACCATCTACTTACCCTTCCTAAGCGCAGTTTTTCCCATATCATGGAGAGGAATCACATTGGGAAAAATGTTGAGTTTTGGCATGTCAGGAAAACCGGTCGTGTTTACAGGGCATAAGTGTGGTATTTGCATTTGGAATCTATTGCTGTGAACCTACATCATGAGTTCAAAAGAGCTGTCCATGCAAGTGAAACAGACAATTGTAAGGCATCAAAAACAAAATACGAAAGAGAGAGGACACATATTGAGAACATAGTTAAGCTGCTCGCCCCGAAATTACAAAAAAGACACAAAGAAGGGTTCCCCAAATGGGCTTTTAGGCAGCAATATAAAGAATATAGAAGTATTGTATAGGTTATATAAAGCAGTATTTATTGCCAAAATCCCCGGTAACCACATGAGTTAGAACAAGTTGGAACATATGTATAAATAAAATAAAATAAAGGTCAACATTCCTGAATACAGTGTGCATAGAAAATACATATACAGTTTTGTATTGTTGAGCCCCGACGCGTTTCGACCAATCCGGTCTCTTCAGGGGGCAAAAATGTTTCTAGAAAATAATAATATTAAGGTATGAATTCAAAGTAAGTACATAACATCATATAAAACAATAAAATGGTATACTGATATAGTTACCACTGAATCAGGAAATGGATAACATAAAAAGCCGCTGTGAGGTCCGGAGGGGCCTGACTGCCCCCGCCCATCCAAAGCGGCGGAGGGGCCTGCCCCAGGGAACCTGCAAGGAGCCACACAAAGAGCATCCGCCAGGAGTAACGGAGGGGCAGTCACCTGCAGAGGAACACCACACAAAGCCCATGATTAGTGGAAATGATTATTTCGGGTAGGTTGGTTAAAAAGTTAATTGCTGGTTTACAGCCAATTAATGTATAGGTACATATATTAGGGTAATATAGTGGTACAGGGGCTGAGGGCAAATGCCAATTGCCAACATATATAGGGAGAGTAAAGGCATACTTGAGGGTCCAATACGAGTAAAATAATTGGGAGTATAAAATTAAGTGAGAAATTGCTGTAATGAGAATCAGTGAATACAAGTGAATGAGATAGTGAGTGTAAACTGATAAGGTGGGCGATTGCCAAAATAAGACAGACCAATGGTGAAATAAGTGTGTGAAATAAGAGTGAAAGTTGAAGTGAAAAACAATATGGTGAGAGTGAAATAAAAAATAGGAAGGTGGATGATTAGTCCCTCAATGAGATGGGGGATGGTGTAAGTGAGTGTGGTGAAGAGTGAAAGGATCTTAAAAAGCATGAATAAGTGAGATATTTACCTGATAAAATCAAGGGTTGAGGTTGGATAAAGTAATTATGGAACCCAGACAGCAGTTATGCATTCTAGGAAAGGACACAATGCCAGAAAATAGGGACAGAGATGCATTAGCATCCAATCTGGCCTACATGGAACCTTGTGATGGTTCCCTGATGAGCTGCTCCCTATATATGCCCCTTTGTGGGTGTGGTGATCAGATGATCACATGCAGGTGGACTGCCTCCCTCCATTGAGCCATGGGGAGGCTTATGGGCCGCCGAATTGGCAGCCCACGTGTGGCTTCCTCGGCGTTCCTGGAGGGCTAAACCAGCCCCGACAATGTCGTCATCCCCGACACAGCAACGCGGCGTCAAAACGCTGCACGCACGCCCAGGGGCGTGCTTGCGCGCTGCGCCGCGGCTTGAACGGGGAGGATCCAAGGAACACCACCAGCTGGGAAAAGCTCAATGGGGCGTCTGGGGACTGGCTCCAGCACCCCACGAGCAATGGGAAGGGGGACAGGGACTGTCCCCCCTCCCCCAGCCGGGAAGTAACCGAGGGCCCGGCCCCATCCCCCATGAGGGTGGGGGGGTTTGGCCATTCCCCGCCGGAAAGAACAAGCGGCCACAATACATTATAAAAACCATATGTGACAGTTGACATCCATATACTGAACCTCAAAAAAAAGGGGAAGGGGGTATTTTATACAGGCATATTATATAGATAATGTATAGACATAAATAGCGTGTTAGTACCATGGCTATAAACCCCAAGCTTGTTGGATATGATTTAATTAGGACAAATATTCGGTAGGAGTATTTGAACATGCTAGAATACAGAAGTCTGTCCTGCAGTTACTTCCGAAGCGAGCGAGCAGAAGAGGGGGGATTAGGGGTACAGTCCCCCCAAAAAACAGAAGGAAAAATAATAATAAACCTTCTGAAGACCTCAACACCAAGCTGATGTATGATGCACCAGAAATGTGAGTCATGGGTTGGGTATGCAGGGGTTTAAGCTGAACATGGAAAAACACACAATTAATGTCAATCTATGTATAGACACAAATAGCGTGTTAATACCATGGCTATAAACCCCAAGCTTGTTAGATGTAATTGGGACAAATATTCGGTAGGAGTAATTGAACATGCTAGAATACAGAAGTCTGTCTTGCAGTTACTTCCGAAGCGAGCAAAAGAGGGGGGATTAGGGGTACAGTCCCCCCAAAACACAGAAGGAAAAATAATAAACCTTCTGAAGACCTCAACACCAAGCTGATGTAAGATGCACCAGAAATATGAATCATGGGTTGGGTATGCAGGGGTTGAAGCTGAACATGGAGAAACACACAATTAATGTCAATCTCAATATGTCAGGGGAGAGAGAAAGGGGGTTTTGGCCCCCAAGTGTTAATGCGAAAGAGAGAGGACACATATTGAGAACATAGTTAAGCTGCTCGCCCCGAAATTACAAAAAAGACACAAAGAAGGGTTCCCCAAATGGGCTTTTAGGCAGCAATATAAAGAATATAGAAGTATTGTATAGGTTATATAAAGCAGTATTTATTGCCAAAATCCCCGGTAACCACATGAGTTAGAACAAGTTGGAACATATGTATAAATAAAATAAAATAAAGGTCAACATTCCTGAATACAGTGTGCATAGAAAATACATATACAGTTTTGTATTGTTGAGCCCCGACGCGTTTCGACCAATCCGGTCTCTTCAGGGGGCAAAAATGTTTCTAGAAAATAATAATATTAAGGTATGAATTCAAAGTAAGTACATAACATCATATAAAACAATAAAATGGTATACTGATATAGTTACCACTGAATCAGGAAATGGATAACATAAAAAGCCGCTGTGATATTTGTCCTAATTAAATCATATCCAACAAGCTTGGGGTTTATAGCCATGGTACTAACACGCTATTTATGTCTATACATTATCTATATAATATGCCTGTATAAAATACCCCCTTCCCCTTTTTTTGAGGTTCAGTATATGGATGTCAACTGTCACATATGGTTTTTATAATGTATTGTGGCCGCTTGTTCTTTCCGGCGGGGAATGGCCAAACCCCCCCACCCTCATGGGGGATGGGGCCGGGCCCTCGGTTACTTCCCGGCTGGGGGAGGGGGGACAGTCCCTGTCCCCCTTCCCATTGCTCGTGGGGTGCTGGAGCCAGTCCCCAGACGCCCCATTGAGCTTTTCCCAGCTGGTGGTGTTCCTTGGATCCTCCCCGTTCAAGCCGCGGCGCAGCGCGCAAGCACGCTCCTGGGCGTGCGTGCAGCGTTTTGACGCCGCGTTGCTGTGTCGGGGATGACGACATTGTCGGGGCTGGTTTAGCCCTCCAGGAACGCCGAGGAAGCCACACGTGGGCTGCCAATTCGGCGGCCATAAGCCTCCCCATGGCTCAATGGAGGGAGGCAGTCCACCTGCATGTGATCATCTGATCACCACACCCACAAAGGGGCATATATAGGGAGCAGCTCATCAGGGAACCATCACAAGGTTCCATGTAGGCCAGATTGGATGCTAATGCATCTCTGTCCCGATTTTCTGGCATTGTGTCCTTTCCTAGAATGCATAACTGCTGTCTGGGTTCCATAATTACTTTATCCAACCTCAACCCTTGATTTTATCAGGTAAATATCTCACTTATTCATGCTTTTTAAGATCCTTTCACTCTTCACCACACTCACTTACACCATCCCCCATCTCATTGAGGGACTAATCATCCACCTTCCTATTTTTTATTTCACTCTCACCATATTGTTTTTCACTTCAACTTTCACTCTTATTTCACACACTTATTTCACCATTGGTCTGTCTTATTTTGGCAATCGCCCACCTTATCAGTTTACACTCACTATCTCATTCACTTGTATTCACTGATTCTCATTACAGCAATTTCTCACTTAATTTTATACTCCCAATTATTTTACTCGTATTGGACCCTCAAGTATGCCTTTACTCTCCCTATATATGTTGGCAATTGGCATTTGCCCTCAGCCCCTGTACCACTATATTACCCTAATATATGTACCTATACATTAATTGGCTGTAAACCAGCAATTAACGTTTTAACCAACCTACCCGAAATAATCATTTCCACTAATCATGGGCTTTGTGGGTGTTCCTCTGCAGGTGACTGCCCCTCCGTTACTCCTGGCGGATGCTCTTTGTGTGGCTCCTTGCAGGTTCCCTGGGGCAGGCCCCTCCGCCGCTTTGGATGGGCGGGGGCAGTCAGGCCCCTCCGGACCTCACAGCGGCTTTTTATGTTATCCATTTCCTGATTCAGTGGTAACTATATCAGTATACAATTTTATTGTTTTATATGATGTTATGTACTTACTTTGAATTCATACCTTAATATTATTATTTTCTAGAAACATTTTTGCCCCCTGAAGAGACCGGATTGGTCGAAACG
This sequence comes from Rana kukunoris, assembly GCA_029574335.1. Classification (NCBI taxonomy): domain Eukaryota; kingdom Metazoa; phylum Chordata; class Amphibia; order Anura; family Ranidae; genus Rana; species Rana kukunoris. The sequence continues at coordinate 9,327 of JAJQKJ010002083.1, read as the reverse complement.
CGTCGGGGCTCAACAATACAAAACTGTATATGTATTTTCTATGCACACTGTATTCAGGAATGTTGACCTTTATTTTATTTATACATATGTTCCAACTTGTTCTAACTCATGTGGTTACCGGGGATTTTGGCAATAAATACTGCTTTATATAACCTATACAATACTTCTATATTCTTTATATTGCTGCCTAAAAGCCCATTTGGGGAACCCTTCTTTGTGTCTTTTTTGTAATTTCGGGGCGAGCAGCTTAACTATGTTCTCAATATGTGTCCTCTCTCTTTCGCATTAACACTTGGGGGCCAAAACCCCCCTTTCTCCCCTGACATATTGAGATTGACATTAATTGTGTGTTTTTCCATGTTCAGCTTCAACCCCTGCATACCCAACCCATGATTCATATTTCTGGTGCATCTTACATCAGCTTGGTGTTGAGGTCTTCAGAAGGTTTATTATTTTTCCTTCTGTGTTTTGGGGGGACTGTACCCCTAATCCCCCCTCTTTTGCTCGCTTCGGAAGTAACTGCAAGACAGACTTCTGTATTCTAGCATGTTCAATTACTCCTACCGAATATTTGTCCCAATTACATCTAACAAGCTTGGGGTTTATAGCCATGGTATTAACACGCTATTTGTGTCTATACATAGATTGACATTAATTGTGTGTTTTTCCATGTTCAGCTTAAACCCCTGCATACCCAACCCATGACTCACATTTCTGGTGCATCATACATCAGCTTGGTGTTGAGGTCTTCAGAAGGTTTATTATTATTTTTCCTTCTGTTTTTTGGGGGGACTGTACCCCTAATCCCCCCTCTTCTGCTCGCTTCGGAAGTAACTGCAGGACAGACTTCTGTATTCTAGCATGTTCAAATACTCCTACCGAATATTTGTCCTAATTAAATCATATCCAACAAGCTTGGGGTTTATAGCCATGGTACTAACACGCTATTTATGTCTATACATTATCTATATAATATGCCTGTATAAAATACCCCCTTCCCCTTTTTTTGAGGTTCAGTATATGGATGTCAACTGTCACATATGGTTTTTATAATGTATTGTGGCCGCTTGTTCTTTCCGGCGGGGAATGGCCAAACCCCCCCACCCTCATGGGGGATGGGGCCGGGCCCTCGGTTACTTCCCGGCTGGGGGAGGGGGGACAGTCCCTGTCCCCCTTCCCATTGCTCGTGGGGTGCTGGAGCCAGTCCCCAGACGCCCCATTGAGCTTTTCCCAGCTGGTGGTGTTCCTTGGATCCTCCCCGTTCAAGCCGCGGCGCAGCGCGCAAGCACGCTCCTGGGCGTGCGTGCAGCGTTTTGACGCCGCGTTGCTGTGTCGGGGATGACGACATTGTCGGGGCTGGTTTTAGCTCCAGGAACGCCGAGGAAGCCACACGTGGGCTGCCAATTTGGCGGCCATAAGCCTCCCCATGGCTCAATGGAGGGAGGCAGTCCACCTGCATGTGATCATCTGATCACCACACCCACAAAGGGGCATATATAGGGAGCAGCACTCATCAGGGAACCATCACAAGGTTCCATGTAGGCCAGATTGGATGCTAATGCATCTCTGTCCCTATTTTCTGGCATTGTGTCCTTTCCTAGAATGCATAACTGCTGTCTGGGTTCCATAATTACTTTATCCAACCTCAACCCTTGATTTTATCAGGTAAATATCTCACTTATTCATGCTTTTTAAGATCCTTTCACTCTTCACCACACTCACTTACACCTCCCCCATCTCATTGAGGGACTAATCATCCACCTTCCTATTTTTTATTTCACTCTCACCATATTGTTTTTCACTTCAACTTTCACTCTTATTTCACACACTTATTTCACCATTGGTCTGTCTTATTTTGGCAATCGCCCACCTTATCAGTTTACACTCACTATCTCATTCACTTGTATTCACTGATTCTCATTACAGCAATTTCTCACTTAATTTTATACTCCCAATTATTTTACTCGTATTGGACCCTCAAGTATGCCTTTACTCTCCCTATATATGTTGGCAATTGGCATTTGCCCTCAGCCCCTGTACCACTATATTACCCTAATATATGTACCTATACATTAATTGGCTGTAAACCAGCAATTAACTTTTTAACCAACCTACCCGAAATAATCATTTCCACTAATCATGGGCTTTGTGGGTGTTCCTCTGCAGGTGACTGCCCCTCCGTTACTCCTGGCGGATGCTCTTTGTGTGGCTCCTTGCAGGTTCCCTGGGGCAGGCCCTCCGCCGCTTTGGATGGGCGGGGGCAGTCAGGCCCCTCCGGACCTCACAGCGGCTTTTTATGTTATCCATTTCCTGATTCAGTGGTAACTATATCAGTATACCATTTTATTGTTTTATATGATGTTATGTACTTACTTTGAATTCATACCTTAATATTATTATTTTCTAGAAACATTTTTGCCCCCTGAAGAGACCGGATTGGTCGAAACGCGTCGGGGCTCAACAATACAAAACTGTATATGTATTTTCTATGCACACTGTATTCAGGAATGTTGACCTTTATTTTATTTTATTTATACATATGTTCCAACTTGTTCTAACTCATGTGGTTACCGGGGATTTTGGCAATAAATACTGCTTTATATAACCTATACAATACTTCTATATTCTTTATATTGCTGCCTAAAAGCCCATTTGGGGAACCCTTCTTTGTGTCTTTTCAAAAACAAAATAAATCCATCAGAGAGATAGCAGCAACATTAGGAGTGGCCATATCAACAGTTTGGTACATTCTGAGGAAGGAAGAACACACTGGTGAGCTCAGCAACATAAAAAGGCCTGGACGTCCGCAGAAGACAACAGTGGTGGATGATAGCAGGATCCTCTCTATGGTAAAGAAAAACCCATTCACAGCATCCAGACAAGTGAAGGACACGCTCCAGTAGGTGGGCATATCATTGTTAAAGTCTACAATCAAGAAAAGACTTCACAAGAGCAAATGTAGGGGTTCGCCACAAAACGATTCATAAGCCTGAAGAATAGAAAAGCCAGATTAGACTTTGCCAAAAAGATCTAAAAAAGCCAGACCAGTTCTGGAAAATCATTCTTTGGACAGATGAAACTAAGATTAATCTGTACCAGAATGACGGAAAGAAAAAAGTTTGGAGAAGTTTTGGAACAGCTCATGATCCAAAGAACACAACGTCATCTGTAATTAGAGATATAGGGCCAGATTCAGAGAGCCATTACGCCGGCGTTACGGGAGATGCGCAGCGTAAGTCTAAATCTGCGCATGCGTATCAATGCGCCGCATCCCCAAAACGATATACGCATGAAATCAATTTTTTTTCGACCGGCGTAATTTCGATAGACCGGCGCATCCGTGCACACAAAACTGCGCTAGACACACCATTGATTTGCTAGTCAAATATGCAAATGAGGGAGTTACGGGGATCCACAAAAGTAAGATGGTGCAGCACAGGCTACGCGCTGTGCGCAACAGCTGCACGTCCTGTCTAAAATTAGTCCATATAAAAGGTGGTATAAAATTAGACAATCCGTCTACATGTCAGCTAAAGCAACACTGTTAGGGACGAGCTGAGCAGTCACACTTGCAGGACAACAAACTGTATGCCAACATGCCAGGGGCATCCATGCTCATAGCTATACTACTGACTTTAGATGAGCAAAGAAGGAGGAGGGCACGGGAGAGGATTTTTTTTTTCCAAAAACTTTTTATTTGCTTTTATAAACATTACAAAAAAAATATACATACATATATACATCAATACATAACATACATACAAATTACAAACACGGTCTCACTATCTTCCAATAGCCCTTTAAACCTTGATGGATATAATAATCTAATCTAATACAATATACTTATCTGATACAAGCCCCTCACTCTTCACGGGAGAGGATATATCACACACGCATAGACATCTTTGGCATGAGTGATTCTGAGGTGTCTCGCATCTTCAGATTCACCCCTCATGCCATCAGAACCAAACAATCCCCCCCCTAACCGAGGCTACCCCGTCTTCTGAGGGAAGAGCAGCCAGGAGACAGCTCACATTAGGCATCTTTGCATGTTAAACACACACATTAATCATGGCACAATGAAAATGCATGCATGCACACCACTGTGGTCCCTAGCACAGACACTTCACATCCTCATCAAATTGGATTAGCACAAGCCCACCATGCAGGACTTGTGAGCAGCAACGCCACGGCTCCAATTATGTCACTGTACATTCATACACCATTCACACGGACCTGGGGATCACTTCTCCCTGGTCCTGGGGATCACTTCTCCACCACAAATGAGAGTGACACCCCTTTTCTAGCAGGAATGTCACCCCCACATTCCAAAATCATTCACAAACAGAACCAAAAAAAAAATGTAAAAAATGACCAGCAAAAAATAAAAATGCCCAGCAAAAATATGATTAAAAAAAAATCACAACAAAGAAAACACAGAAAAGACAAAAATCACTCTGCAAAACGTAATCCAAAACAGTCACCAAATATCTCAAAGACACGTCACAAACAAACAAACGCTAATAAACAACAGAACAAAAGCACCTTGCTGTATAGGAAGGGATACAAATGGATGTAGTTTTGCAAAGGAAGGGCGTTTGTCTCTGTCTATTTAAGCTCTCTGCGTAGCTCACTAAGTTGCCCGGGCCTAGTTCAAATCTCACTGATTGCGCCGTGCCGAGTTGTGAGCATGCGCACAGAGGTGCTGACCATGGTCTGCTTCATGTGCGCATGCGCGATCCGGCCGGCCCTTCATTTGCATGGGGTCATGGCTCATTTCAATGGAACATGCCCACGTCCTTCCCAATTTGAATTACTCCGCCTTACGCCTCGGAAATTACGTTGCATCGGAGCAATTTTCTGCGCAAATATTACAAGGATACAGTGATTGCGCCTCTACATTGCGCCAGTCTAATGTAAAGGAGGTGCGCTACTCCGGTCAAAATATGCGCCAATGTACCTGAATCTGGCCCATACTGTCAGCCCAGATTCAGCCAAATGCACCAAAGTAAATTGGACGCCGCTTCACAGTACAGATGGACAATAGGGATGAGCTTTATGTTCGAGTCGAACATGAATTAGACTCGAACATTGGTTGTTCGTCCGTTTGCCAAACAGCGAACAATTTGGGGTGTTCGCTGCAAATTCGAAAAGACGCGGAACACCCTTTAAAAGTCTATGGGAGAAATCTAAAGTGCTAATTTTAAAGGTTAATATGCAAGTTATTGTCATAAAAAGTGTTTGGGGACCTGGGTCCTGCCTCAGGGGACATGTATCAATGCAAAAAAGTTTTAAAAACAGCTGTTTTTTCGGGAACAGTGATTTTCAATAATGCTTAAAGTGAAACAATAAAAGTGAAATATTCCTTTACATTTCATACCTGGGGGTGTCTATAGTATGCCTGTAAAGTAGCGTTGTGTTTATAACAGTCTCTGCACAAAATGACATTTCTAAAAGGAAAAAAAGTAATTTGAAACTAGTCGCGGCTATAATGAATTGTCGGATCCTGGCAATACAGATAAAAGTCATTGAAAAATAAAAATAATAATGCGTGGGGTTCTCCCCAAGTTCCATTACCAGGCCCTTTAGGTCTGGTATGGATATTAAGGGGAATCCTGCGTCAATTTAAAAAAAAATGGTGTGGGGTTCCCCCAAAAATCCATATCAGACCCTTATCCAAGCACACAACCTGGCAGGCCACAGGAAAAGAGGGGGGACAAGAGAGCGCCCCCCCTGAACCGTACCAGGCCACATGCCCTCAACATGGGGAGGATGTCCACATGTTGATGGGGACAAGGACCTCATCCCCACAACCCTTGCTCGATGGTTGTGGGGGTCTGCGGGCAGGGGGCTTATTGCAATATGGAAGCCCCCTTTAACAAAGGGGACCCCCAGATCCCGGCCCCCCATTGTACCCCTACCATTTCACAAAAAAAGTGTCAAAATGTTAAAAAAAAACACACACACCAAGTTGGGACAAGTCCTTTAATAAAAAAAAAAAACTCCAGCGCCGTAATCCTTCTACGATCCTGGTCCCGGACCTGCCTCTAGGAATGATGCCGCCTCCACCGGAGGCTCCCAGCCGAATGACAGCTCTTTTATTACCGAGGGTGAATTACGGCGCTGGAGTTTTGTTCTATTTTTTATTAACCCCTTCTTTACCTGGCCATAGGGGAATGACGTTATGGTCATCCCCTCGCCGATGAGACTGGACGTTGCACAATGTCCTGTCTTCACGGCATTCTAGGGCGCGCGCACCCACGGCACCACTCGCGATCCCACGCGTGTGCCCGACGGCTGCGATTGCTGCCGGGCACCCGCGATTTCCGGCAATCACGTCAGGAGTGTGGATCTGTGTGTGTAAACTGCCATTACTAGTAAAAAAAATTAAATAAAAATGCCATAAATCTATCACCTATTTTGTAGACGCTATAACTTTTGCGCAAACCAATCAATATACGATTATTGCTTTTTTTTTTTACCGAAAATACGTAGAATACGTATCGGTCTAAACTGAGGGGAAAAAAGTTTTTTTTTTAAAAAATATTGTGATATGTATTAAATAAAAAGGAAAAAATATTGTGTTTTTTTTTTAAATTGTCGCTCTTCTTTTGTTTAAAAACCGCAGAGATGATCAAATACCACTAAAAGAAATCTGTATTTGTGTGGGGGAAAAAACATAACGATTTAATTTGGGTACAGTGTTGCCTGACCGCGCAATTGTCATTCAGTGCAACAGCGCTGAAAACTAAAAATTGGTCTGGGCAGGAAGGGGGTGAAAATGCCCTGTATGGAAGGGGTTAAAGAACTTGTCCCAACTTGGTGTGTTTTTTTTTTGCATTGATACATGCCCCCTGGGGCAGGACCCAGGTCCCCAAATGCTTTTTATGACAATAACTTGCATATTAACCTTTAAAATTAGCACTTTTGATTTTTCATGTTCATGTCCCATAGACTTTAACGGGGTTCGTGTGTTTGAACACATTTTTTGCCCGATTGCAGCTGGGAACCGAACCGGAGGGTCATCCCTAATGGACAATGATCAAAAACACACTACAAAAGCAACCCAGGAGCTTTTAAAGGAAAATAAATGGAATATTCTGCAATGGCGGAGTCAATCATCTTATCTCAACCCAATTGAGCATGCATTTTACTTGCTGAAGGCAAAACTAAAGGCAGAAATACCCACAAACAAAGAATAACTGAAGCTGCAGTTAGATGCTGGCAAAGCATCAAAAAGGAAGAAACCCATTCTTTGGTAATGTCCAGTAGTGATGAGCGGAATACGCCATATTCGATTTAGCGATATTTCACGAATATATAGAAGAATATTCGCGAAATATTCGTTAATATTGAATATTCGTGATATTTTATCAACAAATTTTTTTGGGCGAAATTGATTGCGAAATTCTCGTTAACACGCGAAAACGGAAATCTTTTCCTGGATGACTAAACTAATATGCACTAAAAACTAACTCTACTTACACAAACTTATATGACTAAACTAAAGCTAATTTTTTATTTTTTTTATACACAAAACACAGAAGGGTAGAGAAAGTATTCACGAATATTCGTAATACGATATTCGGCAACATAAAAGGATCGCCTCAGCTACTAGGCCCAGGGTCTCTAATCATACCAGCAGGATGTGATCTGTTTTAAAAATAAATTTGAAAAAATACAAATATTCGCAATAGCGAATATTCACCACGATATTCGATTTATTCGCATACCAGCAATGCTTTTAGACGTCGATGGAGATCACTAGGATGTGATCTGTTTTAAAAATAAATTTGAAAAAATAGCAATAGCGAATATTTACCGCGATATTCGATTTATTCGCGCATACTCGAATATGCAATATTCGTAACGAATATTCGCAATGCGAATATTCGTAAGCAACACTAATGTCCAGACTTCAGGCAGTCATTGCCAGTGAAGGATTCTCAACAAAATATTAAAAATTAAAACATTTTTAGGATTAATTGATTTGTCAATTACATGAACCTCTGAAAATCCTGTGTATAAAAAATTTTGCAGTTTCTAACAACCAAAATTTATCATAATCCAATCATTGATTTAAAATACATTAATTCAGGAATCAAAATTTACATTTGGATTGTTTTGGTTTCATTTTATTCTGGTGGCATACAGAGCAAAAAAATAATAAAATTGTGTCTGTGGTTCAAATATATATGGACCTATTTGTATATGGCATAAGAAGGGGGATCTAAAAATGTTTTAAAATGAGCTGTTTTATTGAAAATTTCTATAAAGAGGAAGTGCAAAAAGGAAATGATGTCTGATTTCCAGTGAACATATAATAGTCCACACTTCTGGTAGAACTCTAAGGAACATCAGAAATATAGGAGGCCATGGCAGTTATATGGTAACTAGAACTAGATTACATTCATGCTATCAACATTTGTTTTTCTAATATATATTTTAAATGCAACGCTAGACAAAGATGTATTTTAAGAGTTGTTTACAACTGATAAAACATTGCAATACTTTTCTATACTATTCCCAATATATTTTAAACGCATCAAATGTGAAAGATGGAAGCTCTTTTTTATAAATGGAAATCAAATATACTGTAGCATGTTAAAAAAACAAACTTAAAATCTAAATGTAGCTAGGTTAAGATAATCAAAATGACTACGCTTACAAATGCAACATTTTCCTTTTTCTCAGATATGCTTTTTCTCCACATTTATTGTGATATTAAATGCCATTTTGAAGTACCCGCAAAAATGATTTCTTTAAAAGCAATAACCCAAGCAATATAATGAAATTTCAGTGGAGCCATATAAAGCAGTCAAGTAGATTCACTGAGAAATGCCACGAACATTTTAAAATCCTAAATGTTATGAATTCTGACTTTCACTGCAGATTTTGTGAAAAAAAGTGCAGTTTAATTAACTGGCTGGAGACCTGGAAAACTCTGAATAAAACTACAAGTGAATGTGTTCCCATATTCAATCACACCTAATCAGCTATTCAGGACCACCGTAAAAAACAATATGACTTGGAAGCAGGCCTGAAGTTATTATCCCAGCAGCTTCTGGGAGGCTTTCAAAACATTGTACAGTAAACGAGATAATGTGTTTCGCAGAGAACGAGACTTGAATCAAAGAACAACCTTTTGCAATAAACGTGGACTAAACTGGACTTCACATGGAAAAAGTCATGTATGGTGCTGTAACAATTCCAACCAGAGGTCATAACTGTTTTCGCTACATGGAAATTGTTTCAAGCTCACTGTGACAGGAAGTGAACTTCGTTCAGAACACAAGCATTTTCTATTATACTAAGATTCACATTACC
>JAJQKJ010002143.1:97500-132424 GCA_029574335.1 Rana kukunoris | reverse complement strand
CTGTCCCTGACCCCCCCCCACCATCCCTCTGTCCCAGGCACCTGGAGCGCATCCGGATTGCGTTTCTATGGTGTGAACTGGCCCTTAAGGTTAAGAAAAAAAGAGGGGGGTAATCTGCACTGGACTGCATCAAAAATACACAAAAAAACGCATGGATTCAAAAAATAACCTGGAACGCATCAGGACTGCGTTTTTATGGTGTGAACTTGCCCTAAGGGCCGGCTTACACCACATGCAGTTCAGTGTGTTTTTTTTCTGCATCAAAAAAGCATGGAAAGGAGGTTATATGGTTTTCATCGGCATCGTTCACACCAGTGTAGTAGAAAATGCTGCATTTTTCTGCAGCGGACTGTACTGGAAGGCTGTAAAACGCATCAAAACGCACCAGAATGCACTTGTCCTTACCTAGGGCCAGTTCACACCATAGAATTGCAGTCTGGATGCGTCCCAGTGCCCCCCCCCCTTTTTTTTCTTAACCTTAAATAAGGACGAGTGCATTCCGGTGCATTTTTGATGCGTTTTACAGCGTTCCAGTACAGTCCAGTGGAGGAAAAGTGCAGCGTGTTCTACTTTATTTTCTGGAACTGAAACGCACTGGTGTGAACTATACCATTGAAAGCCATATAATCTACTTTCCATGCGTTTTTGCAGGAAAAAAAAACGCACTGGACTGCATGTGGTGTGAAGCGGCCCTGAGAGCCGGGTTAATGCTTATTGTAGCTTTTCATCTAGCGCCTTGTAAATGCATCACATGCTATTCAGCGGCTCCGGTTTCGACCCAATGACTTCATCTCTGTGCTTCTCAATGCAATGCAGGCAGATCACGGCTGGTGGGAGGAGCCAGCAGGGTGCTGTACATACCTTACTGAAAACATCACCACACCAGTGGTATATTTCTGGGGGGGGGTCGGCAAACAGCACAGCCACACCCCCTGGGCGTGTCACCCACAACCACCCCCACCAATACCCCCCTCCCGTCCGGTTGGTTGGGTCGTCTACACACCCATTGCATCCCTCTGGTCGGTCAGACGGTTCCCAGCCCGGGACTTACCCCCATCTATGGCGCATGCCACTGGCGGCGGCTTCCTCTTGCTTCTCCTCCTCTGCATCACGGCATCTCCTCCCTCCCCGTCCCTCTAGGCCAATTGGAGCGCTTCGCCTTTCGGTCAATCGGGTAAATGGGTCACGACCCGCTTCTTGATTGGCCAGGAGGAGAATCGGTGTGATGATAGCGAGTATTCGCTATTGTCACACAAGTGGGTGGGCTCGGGGCGCAGTGCCCTGTGCCCCAAGCCCACCCTTTTTTGAAGCCAATTAGAGCCTCAGGTTCCAATCATGTGCTTCACAAAAAAAAAGAACCCCATTGGAATCCATGCGTCCGGTGCCCCACATGTAGATTAGGGGGACTGGATACATAGATGGGGGGGGGCACCTCCCCCTTATGGACTGGCCGCCAATGTGCAGCGCTCTCCCTCAGTACCGCCTCCCAAGAGCCCTCAGCAAGCAGTGGGCCGGCTCTTGGGAGGAGTTATGCAAATATCAAAAATGCCTCAACTGAATCTCAGTCCGGAGGAGTGGGCGTTCCTAGGCAGGCTGTATTTATATAGGTTACGCCCACATGTGAAAAAAATGAGGGGTTCAAAGGGTTAAAGCAAGAGGCGGTATAACATGTCCTCTCTGCCTGCCAAATGCCCTCTGAAAGGCGATCCGAGCATTTACCTGCATTTTCATTGTGCAGTTAGGTGTGAGAGGACAGCGGTGCTCCCCCCTCCCCCCCTTGCACTCTGCTGTCACAAAGTTGCCATAGCACTGCGACAATAAGACCGCTCACACCGCGCACCTCGCACAACGTCAGAGCGGGATCCCGCCAAGGTCACACATTGTCCTCCGATAGGAGGGGAGAGACGCCCCCCGACCACCGAGGAGAATAATAATGGCTGGGTCAGTGTTCCGTTACATTGGTGGTCAGTGTAGTTCCCTCTTACATTGGTGGTCAGTGTGAATCCCTCTTACATTGGTGGTCAGTGTAGTTCTTCTTACATTGGTGGTCAGTGTGATTCCCTCTTACATTGGTGGTCAGTGTGATTCCCTCTTACATTGGTGGTCAGTGTAGTTCTTCTTACATTGGTGGTCAGTGTCCCATTACATTGGTGGTCAGTGTCCCATTACATTGGTGGTCAGTGTGATTCCCTCTTACATTGGTGGTCAGTGTGATTCCCTCTTACATTGGTGGTCAGTGTGATTCCCTCTTACATTGGTGGTCAGTGTGATTCCCTCTTACATTGGTGGTCAGTGTGATTCCCTCTTACATTGGTGGTCAGTGTGATTCCCTCTTACATTGGTGGTCAGTGTGATTCCCTCTTACATTGGTGGTCAGTGTGATTCCCTCTTACATTGGTGGTCAGTGTGATTCCCTCTTACATTGGTGGTCAGTGTGATTCCCTCTTACATTGGTGGTCAGTGTAGTTCTTCTTACATTGGTGGTCAGTGTGATTCCCTCTTACATTGGTGGTCAGTGTGATTCCCTCTTACATTGGTGGTCAGTGTGATTCCCTCTTACATTGGTGGTCAGTGTGATTCCCTCTTACATTGGTGGTCAGTGTGATTCCCTCTTACATTGGTGGTCAGTGTAGTTCTTCTTACATTGGTGGTCAGTGTCCCGTTGCATTGGCGGTCAGTGTGATTCCCTCTTACATTGGTGGTCAGTGTAGTTCTTCTTGCATTGGTGGTCAGTGTCCCATTACATTGGTGGTCAGTGTGATTCCCTCTTACATTGGTGGTCAGTGTGATTCCCTCTTACATTGGTGGTCAGTGTGATTCCCTCTTACATTGGTGGTCAGTGTGATTCCCTCTTACATTGGTGGTCAGTGGTCAGGTAGTGTCTTCTTTACATTGGTGGTCAGGGTGATTCCCTACTATACATTGGTGGTCAGGTGATTCCCGTTTGCATTGGTCAGTTGTCAGTGTGATTCCCTCTTACATTGGTGGTCAGTGTAGTTCTTCTTGCATTGGTGGTCAGTGTCCCATTACATTGGTGGTCAGTGTGATTCCTCTTACATTGGTGGTCAGTGTGATTCCCTCTTACATTGGTGGTCAGTGTGATTCCCTCTTACATTGGTGGTCAGTGTGATTCCCTCTTACATTGGTGGTCAGTGTGATTCCCTCTTACATTGGTGGTCAGTGTAGTTCTTCTTACATTGGTGGTCAGTGTGATTCCCTCTTACATTGGTGGTCAGTGTGATTCCTTCTTACATTGGTGGTCAGTGTGATTCCCTCTTACATTGGTGGTCAGTGTAGTTCTTCTTACATTGGTGGTCAGGGAGATTTAGTGTTAGGGTTACCCTCCGATCCGTCATATGGGGACTCCCAGGAATAGACGTTGTGCCGGCTGAACAGCAGCGCGCCAAATTCAGCGCCAACGTCGGCAATCTGCCCTCTACCCTCCCCGCAGCATCGACCTGAAACCCCCCCCCGCCCCCCCCCCCCCCCACCCCCCCCCCCCCCCCCCCCCCCCCCGCCCCCCCCCCCCCCCCCCCCCCCCCCCCCCTCCCCCCCCCCCCCCCACCCCCTCCCCCCCCCCCCCCCCCCCCCCCCCCCCCCCCCCGGGAACGCCGGTCCAAAATGTGAGCGCTCAGCAGTCGTTGGCGTCTGGCGATCGTGTGTAAGCAGCCTAATCTGTGACTTTCCCCCGTCCATAGAGAGATCCATAGAGAGATCCATAGAGAGATCCATAGAGAGATCCATAGAGCGATCCATAGAGCGATTCATAGAGCGATTCATAGAGCGATCCATAGAGAGATCCATAGAGCGATCCATAGAGTGATCCCTAGAGAGATTCATAGATCGATTCATAGAGCGATCCATAGAGCGATCCATAGAGCGATTCATAGAGCGATCCATAGAGCGATCCATAGAGCGATTCATAGAGCGATCCATAGAGAGATCCATAGAGTGATCCATAGAGGGATCCATAGAGTGATCCCTAGAGAGATTCATAGATCGATTCATAGAGCGATCCATAGAGCGATCCATAGAGCGATCCATAGAGCGATTCATAGAGCGATCCATAGAGTGATCCATAGAGTGATCCATAGAGGGATCCATAGAGTGATCCATAGAGGGATCCATAGAGCGATCCATAGAGAGATCCATAGAGGGATTCATAGAGGGATCCATAGAGTGATCCATAGAGTGATCCATAGAGTGATCCATAGAGTGATCCATAGAGGGATCCATAGAGCGATCCATAGAGCGATTCATAGAGCGATTCATAGAGCGATTCATAGAGCGATCCATAGAGCGATTCGCAGAGCAATTCGCAGAGCGATTCATAAAGTGCGTTATACAGCGATTCATAGAGAGATTCACAGAGCGATACATAGAGCGATTCATAAAGTGCGTCATAGAGAGATTCACAGAGCGATTCACACAGCGATTCATAGAGAGATTCACAGAGCGATTCACACAGCGATTCATAGAGAGATTCACAGAGCGATTCGCAGATCGTTTTTCCCGGGTGATCTGGATACAAGCAGAGGATCTCCAGCGTTCGCCCGCCGCGGAGCGCCAGAGTTTGGAAAGAGGTAAGCGGAGAATTTTTGTTGTCTGGGGGAGGGGTTTAGGAAGTGAGGGGGAGGAGTCGGGGACTATTTGTGTCCCTTCCGCGGCGATACGTAATTTTGTGTGTCGCGGTTCCACGCACGCAGCGGATTAAATGAGGGATTGTTGTGTGACGCAGAGGGGAGGGCGCTGACAATGGAGAGTCTGTCCTTCCCCGGGGGAGGGGGTCTCCGGGTGACATGTTAGAAGGGGGGGTCGTTATTTTTCGCACTGACAGTCCAAGGGGCGGCGCCCGCTCCTTTAATCACTTTTGCATAGAGCGGCTGAATTCCGCCCTCGCACACCCAGCCCTCTGCGATCGCTCGGCGCCCTTCCTGCGTCTTTGTAGTTATTTCCCAGCCTGGGATTAACCCTTCCCGTGTCACCGCCGCTCCGCGAAAGACCTTCCCTCTTCGTACGTCTGGAACCTTCGCTAAATTTTTAGATTTTATTTTACACCCAACTTTGGCTTTTTTTTGTTATTATTGATCTTTTTTTAACGATTGGAGATTTTCCAAGCAATGCGGCGGCGGCAGTTTCTCTGTTCGCTCCCGCCGTCAGATTTTATCCAAATCATCAGGAAGGGGCTCATTCAAACTGTGGGTGTGCCCCATTGTTGGTGTCAGTGGGAGGAATAGTGTCCCATCCTTGGTATCAGTGGGAGGAATAGTGTCCCATCATTGGTGTCAGTGGGAGGAATAGTGTCCCATCATTGGTATCAGTGAGAGGAATAGTGTCCCATCATTGGTGTCAGTGAGAGGAATAGTGTCCCATCATTGGTGTCAGTGAGAGGAATAGTGTCCCATCGTTGGTGTCAGTGGGAGGAATAGTGCCCCAGCATTGGTATCATTGTGCCCCATTGTTGGTGTCAGTGGGAGGAATTGTGCCCCATTGTTGACATCAACTGGAGGAATTGTGCCCCATTGTTGGCATCAGCGGGAGGAATTGTGCCCCATTGTTGGTGTCAGTGGGAGGAATAGTGTCCCATCATTGGTGTCAGTGGGAGGAATAGTGTCCCATCATTGGTGTCAGTGGGAGGAATAGTGCCCCATCGTTGGTGTCAGTGGGAGAAATAGTGCCCCATCGTTGGTGTCAGTGGGAGGAATTGTGCCCCATCGTTGGTGTCAGTGGGAGGAATAGTGTCACATTGTTGGTGTCAGTGGGAGGAATTGTGTCCCATTGTTGGTGTCAGTGGGAGGAATTGTGCCCCATTGTTGGTGTCAGTGGGAGGAATAGTGTCCCATCATTGGTGTCAGTGGGAGGAATAGTGCCCCATCGTTGGTGTCAGTGGGAGGAATTGTGCCCCATTGTTGGTGTCAGTGGGAGGAATTGTGCCCCATTGTTGGTGTCAGTGGGAGGAATAGTACCCCATTATTGGTGTCAGTGGGAGGAATTGTGCCCACGTCGTCAGTGTCAGTGGATGAAATGGGGCCGGATAAAAGCAGGAAAAGGGCCGCATCTGGCCCCCCCGGGCCGCAGTTCGGAGACCCCTGGTTTAATGGTTTAACTTTTCTCTTCAGTCTTGGGGAAAGGGCAGAACGTTGGTAGAGGAAGATTCCCACAGTGCTTCTTACCAAAATATTTATGTTCCCTGTACAGCACATTCCCCCAGTACTACATCTATAGAATATATCCTACATTTTTGTATATACATCCTGTGCTGGAAAGGGCCGCCTTCCACTGTCATGTTGTAGTGCGGCCCGTAGGATTATTAACCACTTGCCGACCGGCTCACGCCGATATACATCGGCAGAATGGCACGGCTGGGCAGATCAACGTACAGCAGGTACGCAGGGCCGCCATCAGGAATTTTGGGGTCCCTTACACAGCTTCAGGCATGGGCCCCCTGGAGCAGAGGACCAGGGAGGGGGTGCTGCCGCCGCAAGTTGAGATGCTGGGGGATGGGGTGCTGGAAATGAAGAAGCAGGGGCAGGCTGCCGCCGCCCCAAGTTGACATGGGGGAGGATGGGGTGCTGCAAATCGAGACGTAGGGGGGGATGCCGCCGCAAATTAACGTTGGGGGCTGCTGAACAAAAAGAAAAGGGGGGATGCCATCCGGGGCCCTGGGGATCACCAGGCGCCCTAGAGCTCGGGGAGCTTTGGGTGCTGCCAAAAAAAAAGGGGGGGGGTGCCTCCTTAGAGGTCGGGGGGTGGGTGCTGGCAGGAAAAAAAAGAGGGATGCCATCCGGGTCCCTGGGGACCACCGGGTCCCTTAGAGGTCAGGGGGGCTTTGGGTGCTGATGAAAAAAAAAAGGGAGATGCCATCTGGGGACCACCAGGTCCCTTAGAGGTCGGGGGGGTTTTGGGTGCTGATGAAAAAAAAAAGGGGAGATGCCATCCGGGGCCCTGGGGACCACCGGGCCCCTTAGAGGTCGGGGGCTTTGGGTGCTGAAGGAAAAAAAAAAGGGGGGATGCCACCCGGGCCCCTTACAGGTGTACTGCCTGTACCCCCCTGATGGCAGCCCTGCAGGTACCTTACCCTTCAAGATGAGGCATTGTGCTGCGAGCTCCGAGAGTGTTACCGCGGGACCGGGAGTGGTGATCAGTGTCGTATCACATGTAGACACGCCCCCTACAGTTAGAATCACTCCCTAGGACACACTTAACCCCTTTCAGCGCCCCCTAGTGGTTAACCCCTTCCCTGCCAGTGTCATTTTTACAGTAAGCATTTTTATAGCACTGATCGCTGTATATATGACAATGGTCCCAAAAATGGCGTCAAAAGTGTCTGATGTGTCCGCCATAATGTCGCAGTCACAATAAAAATCGTTGATCGCCACCATTACTAGTAAAAAAAAATATTAATAAAAATGCCATAAAATGATCCCCTATTTTGTAGGCGCTATAAATGTTGCGCAAACCAGTCAATAAACGCTTATTGCGATTTTTTTTTACCAAAAATATGTAGAAGATTACGCATCGGCCTAAACTGAGGAAAAAAATGTTTTTTTTATATTTTTTGGGGATATTTATTACAGCAAAAAGTAAAAAATATTGCTTTTTTTTCAAAATTGTCGCTCTATTTTTGTTTATAGCGCAAAAAATAAAAACCGCAGAGGTGATCAAATACCACCAAAAGAAATCTCTATTTGTGGGTAAATAAGGATGCCAATTTTGTTTGGGAGACACGTCGCACGACCGCGCAATTGTCAGTTAAAGCGACGCAGTGCCCAATCACAAAAAGTGCTCTGGTCTTTGAGGAGCCAAATGGTGCGGGGGTGAAGTGGGTAATGGTTATAATGCAGTTTAGCATACAAAGTGATTACCAGTAAGGACATGGCAAAAGGTGACAATTGGCATCCAGATCATCGTGAACAGTAAGGTCACCTCAAGTGCAGCGGGGAGCAGTAGTAAACTTTAATCTACGGAGTGCTGGAACTATACTGCGCATTCATGGCGGCGATGCTCGTACTAGAGCGAGTGGGGTATGCACTGTCCAAAAGAAAAGGAGGAGGGGCAGGGGAACAAAGGGAGCTTGCAGAATAACTCTTATGAGAGGGGCAGCCTTTTGAATTGTTCTTCTGCCGGCCATCATTGGGGCCTTTTAAAAGCGTTGGTGCGCTTAAAGTGTAAGTACAGTAAACTCGTTTTCAGCCAAGGAAGCTGCCATCTTGGCCTCTGTTTAAGCTACAACTGCCACGATGCTGCACATGTGATCAGTTCTGACGCCAGCTATTGGATGATTTGACATTTTGGTTGAGAGCACAACCAATGGGGGTGTTACATTTCCGAAACGTGCTGGAAATGAAACTGTTTTATGGATGGGTTTACTTCCGCTTTAGCAATAGCCCCAGTTAACCTGCATGAGATATAGGTAGGGTATAGTCTCACTGTGGTTCAGATATGGTAAAGTCTTGGTATAATGTGGTATAGAGTTGGTATAGGTGCAGTCTAGGTTAGCAGTATCCTGGGATCTGGGACCATCCTGGAAAGTCATTCATTGTAGGGATCAGCATGTGATTTAGAGGTCGGCATCTAGGCAGGACAAGCGGTAAAGTGGCCATGTTGGGCAGTCCCCCCATATTTAAAGGCAGGTCTGGGTGGGACTAACCCACAGATTGGGTGTGATTTGGGCACCTAGAAAGTGGGTGGACTAAATGTAGGCAGTGGGTGTGGTTAGCAGCATCCCGGAATCCAGGACCATCCTGGAAAGTCATTCATTGTAGGGATCAGCATTGATTTAGAGGTCGGCATCTAGGCAGGACAAGCCGGTAAAGTGGCCATGTTGGACGGTCCCCCCATATTGAAAGGCAGGTCTGGGTGGGACCAACCCACAGATTGGGTATGATTTTGGCATGCCTACCTGGAAAGTGGGTGGACTAAATGTAGGACGTGGGCGGGGCTAGCAGCGTCCCGGGTTCGGGGATCATCCAGGAAAATCGTTCATTGTAGGGATCGGCATGTATTTAGAGGAGGGCGTCTAGGCAGTACCAGCCAGTAAAGTGGCCATATTGGGCGGTCCCCTCATATTGAAAGGCAGGTCTGGGTGGGACTAACCCACTGATTGGGTGTGATTTGGGCACCTAGAAAGTGGGTGGACTAAATGCAGAACGTGGGTGGAGTTAGCAGCGTCCCGGGATCCAGGACCATCCTGGACAGTCATCCACTGCAGGGATCGGCATGTATTTAGAGGAAGGCATCTAGGCAGGACCAGCCGGTAAAGTGGCCATGTTGGACGGTCCCCCCATATTGAAAGGCAGGTCTGGGTGGGACCAACCCACAGATTGGGTATGATTTTGGCATGCCTACCTGGAAAGTGGGTGGACTAAACGTAGGGCGTGGGCGGGGCTAGCAGCATCCCAGGATCCGGGACCATCCAGGAAAGTCATTCATTGTAGGGATCGGCATGTATTTAGAGGAGGGCATCTAGGCAGGACCAGCCGGTAAAGTGGCCATGTTGGACGGTCCCCTTATATTGAAAGGCAGGTCTGGGTGGGACCAACCCACAGATTGGGTGTGATTTGGGCACCTAGAAAGTGGGTGGACTAAACGTAGGGCGTGGGCGGGGCTAGCAGCATCCCAGGATCCAGGACCATCCAGGAAAGTCATTCATTGTAGGGATCGGCATGTATTTAGAGGTCGGCATCTAGGCAGGACCAGCCGGTAAAGTGGCCATGTTGGGCAGTCCCCCCATATTGAAAGGCAGGTCTGGGTGGGACCAACCCACAGATTGGGTGTGATTTGGGCACCTAGAAAGTGGGTGGGCTAAACGTAGGGTCGTGGGCGGGGCTAGCAGCGTCCCGGGACCACAATGTTGGTGGTGATGCCAGAGAGTACATTGTAAATGAATGAGCTCATCTTTATGGCTCTGATGCACTTTGCAGAGAGAGAACACTGAACCATTCACGTCGTTCCCTGGCCTGAAGGCGAACGCGATCCCATTGGCAGTCATCGCCTCTTTCTATTTATAGATTTGGCACCAACCAAAATGCAGGGGGGCGGTTAAAACCTGTGCTGGGTTTTTATTCCTGTTACCCCTCCTCCTGTGAGATTTCCCCCTCACCCACCTGATGCCAGGACAAGAAATAAGGACAACCGGGGGGAGGGGGGGTCACCAAGGCAGGAGGACACCAGAAGAAACTTTAGGCTCCTGTTCACACCACTGTGACTTGTCACCGCAAGAAAGTCGCATCAAAGTAGCGGGGAAACGTTTAAAAGTCGCCGCGACTTTCAAGACACATAGATTGGAACGGGTGCCATTGAAATCATTGGTCACGCGACTTTATCCCCCAAAAAAAAAAAATGTATGGGCACGTCATGCCTTATTTCTGCTAAAACCATGTAGAGTAGAGAAGAGAATACAGCAGATAAACAGGTACAACTTATTTAGGAGAATTCCATGAATAGGACCTGGCACACCATAACTTAGGAGACAGGTTAAGGCTGAGAGGCAAGTGGGGTCTGGTACTCTCCGCCCCCTTTTTTTCTAAAAGCTCCAGACAAGCTTTTAAAATTCTGGACATTGAACGGATGTAGAGAAGAGAAGACTGCAGATTAACAGATACAATTTCAAAAGGAGAATTCCATTCGGAGGACCTGGCACGCCATAACTTGCCTTTTTTTTCGGACAGCTCAGGCAAGCTTTATAAATTCTAGACCTTGATTAGCTCTACATGAAAGAGGGCAGCAGGTAAACAGGGACAACTTACGTAGAGAGATTTGTTTTCATCTCTGTGCACCCTCTGAGGCCAGTCACTGCACTACAATTGTGTCAAATTGCGATAAAAATAAAGAAACAAGAGATTCTTTTAAGCGACAGCATCGCGATTTGGCGCGATTGGATCGCGATTTATCGCGGCGCAATCGCGGCGCTATTGGGGTGCCGTAAATAGCGTCCCGCGATTTGCTGCGACTTCGAATTTGCACGCAGGATCGCTCAGGTGTGAACGGAGCCTACTGCGGCGGCACCTGCTACACCGCATAAAAAAAAGTAATGGGTTTTTGCGGCGCGTTTTTGTTTACACGCCATTCGTTTGGATCGGCCTCCCTTCCGCTCCAAAAAAAAAGCGCGCCAAAGAAGCTCGTGGCGGTGCAATTTTAGCAATCAAGGGCAAAAAATGCACCGCAAAATAAATAATGGTATCGCAAAACGCGTCCCGTGTTTTGCCGCAATTCTGGCGCGCTCAGGTGTGAATGGAACCGTATAGTTTGCAAAAAAAAAATTTTTTTTTTACTGAAAATGTGCGTTTGATGAGCACGCGCGCTAATTAAACGCAACGTAAAAATTTTTCCAGCGCCGCCGTTTTCTTCCTCTCGGCTCTCAGAAAATATATCATGTTTGGGGGGCGGAGTTTATCTCATCTTCAGGTCTAAAAAGTGAAATTTAACACGGGAAAAAAAAACTCTCTGGTAGTGAAGCAGTTAAATCGGAGGATGGCTCGCCCCTCCCCCCCCCCCCTGTGCCCTGTCGCGCCCGCGGTCATGAAGCTCGCGCTCAGCCCTCGCCGCGTCCTCTTCCTTCCTCTCTTCCCCTTGCTTTGCTGTTCGCCGTTCTCCCTTCGCTGACGGAGAGGAAGGATTCCCAACCAATAGTAAGTCACCTCCCCCTTCGTGACATCATCGCTGCACCGCGTGACTCATCAAAGAGCAGCAACTCCCCCGACCTACAACAGCCAATTAGATTTCACCTCCTATGGGAACAACAATGACAGAGAGGACACAGGTTATCACCAACAGTTATTAACCCCTCCCTCCCCCGTAATATAGTGTTATTACCCTCCAGGTAAATCCCGCCTCCAGTCTTCCACGGGTGTACAGGCTCCTCCCCTTCATCCCACTCACTACTGCACATGTGCAGAACGGAATTTTCTTTTTATTTTCGATCTGTTAATGAACTCATTTTGTTTGTAAATTTATTTTTTCAGAATTGGTTTCAGACAAAATTTGTTTCGTTAAATGAATTTCCGGAATTTGTTTAGCTGCATTTCCTTTTTCCTTCCATTAATTCAATTCGAATTTTCAACCGAATTCAAACTGAATTCAATTCTACTGAAATTGGAAATTCGGATTCCAATTTTTCTCGATTCGAATGCGGCTGCTGAATTTTTCACAATCGTACATCCGAATTTCCGAATACAGAAAAATCCAAGATCTGCATTTCGTATTCGTTTTCCAAATTCGAACTGAATTCAAATCAAATTTGAATTTGAATTTCATTATTTTAGACTCATTTTGTTTCGTTATAACTAATGTGATTCGAAATTCGGATACATCCGAATTTCCGATTACAGAAAAATGCATCGGAGTTTCAAATCCGATTCCTTTATTTCGGGACAAAGTTCAATTCGTTATTTTGGAGGATTCAATTGGATTCAATTCGAATTCAAATTTGACTCGATTCTTGAATTTTTCACAATGAAGAACTGCAATATGTTTACATTTCATATTCGTTTCCAAATTCAAATTTGAGTTTCGTTATTACTATTCTGCGATTCAGGAATTTGGATACATCCGAATACAGAGAAATTCATCCGAATTTCAAATCGAATTCCGTTATTTTCAGACGAAGTTCGATTTGTTACTTTGGAGGATTCAATTCGATCGAATTTGGAAAATTCCAATTGCCATTCGAATTAGATTTTGTTCTCGATTCGAATGCGGCTGCTGAATTTTTTACATCCAAGAACTGCATTTCATATTCGTTTCCAAATTCGAACTGATTTCATATCAAATTTTAATTTCATTATTTTAGACTAATTTTGTTTCGTTAGAACTATTGTGATTCGGAAATTCGGATACATCCGAATTTCCGAATACAGAAAAATGCATCGGAATTTCAAATCCGATTCTTTTATTTCGGGACAAAGTTCAATTCGTTATTTTGGAGGATTCAATTGGATTAAATTCGAATTTTTCACAGTGAAGAACTGCAATATGTTTACATTTCATATTCGTTTCCAAATTCAAATTTGAGTTTCGTTATTTCGTTTTTTTTATTGCTATTATTGTGATTCGGGAATTCGGATACATCCGAATACAAAGAAATCCATCCGAATTTCAAGTCAAATTTCGTTATTTCGGACGAAGTTCGATGCGCTACTTTGGAGGATTCAATTTGATCGAATTTGGAAAATTCTAATTAGATTTTTTCTCGATTCGAATGCGGCTGCCAAATTTTTTACATCCAAGAACTGCATTTCGTATTCGTTTCCAAATTCGAACTGAATTCAAATCAAATTTGAATTTGAATTTCATTATTTTAGACTAATTTTGTTTCGTTATAACTATTGTGACGAATTGAACTTTGTCCAAAAATAAAGGAATCGGATTTGAAACTCTGATGCATTTTTCTGTATTCGGAAATTCGGATGTATCCGAATTTCCGAATACAGAAAAATGCATCAGAGTTTCAAATCCGATTCCTTTATTTTTTGACAAAGTTCAATTCGTTATTTTGGAGGATTCAATTGGATTCAATCCGAATTCAAATTTGACTCGATTTGTGAATTTTTCACAGTGAAGAACTTCAACATTTCATATTCGTTTGCAAATTTAAATTTGAGTTTCGTTATTTCAGACTAATTTTGTTTCGTTATTACTATTATGTGATTCGGAAATTCGGATACATCCGAATACAGAGAAATTCATCCGAATTTCAAAGCAAATTTCGTTATTACTATTATGTGATTCGGAATTCGGATACAGAGAAATTCCTCCAGATTTCAAAGCAAATTTCATTATTTCGAAGTTCGATGCGCTACTTGAATCCAATTCGATCGAATTTGGAAAATTCGAATTGGCATTCAAATTATATTTTTTTTCTCGATTCGAATGGGGCTGCTGAATTTGAATCAAATTTAGAATTTCAATTTCAAATTGCATTTGGTTATTTAAGATACATTTTGTTTTGTTATTTCCAAAGATTAGTTTACATTCCTTGCTATTGTGATCTGGAATTTGGATTAATCCAAGTTTCTGAAAAAAAAATTAATCTGAACAAATTTTGATTAGTTGTGTTGGAGGATTTGATTGAATTCAATTCACCCGAATTTGGAAATATCCAATCAGAAATCGAATTAGAATTTTGTTATTTCAGACTAATTTTGTTTCGTTATTACTATGGTCACTCGGAAATTCGGATACATCCGAATACAGAGAAATTCATCCGAATTTCAAATCAAATTTCGTTATTTCGGACGAAGATCGATTCGTTACTTTGGAGGATTCAATTGAATTCAATTTATTTGGATTGGGAAATCTCGGCATTCGAATTTGAATTTTCCTCAATTCTAATGCGGCTGCCGAATTTTTCACACGCAATATTTTTACATTTCATATTAATTTCCAAATTCGAACTGAATTCAAATCAAATTAGAATTAGAATTTCATTTTTTTTTTTTTATTATTTTGTTTCATATAACTATTGTGATTCGGAATTCGGATACATCCGAATTTCCGAATACAGAAAAATGCATCGGAATTTCAAATCCAATTCCTTTATTTCGGACAAAGTTCAATTCAATTCGTTATTTGAGGATTCAAGTGGATTAAATTTTAATTCAAATTTTATGAAAAACTGTTCGCATTTCATATTTGTTCCCAAATTCCAATTCGAGTTTCCTTATTTCAGACTAATTTCGTTTCGTTATTACTATTATGTGATTCGAGAATTCGGATACATCCGAATACAAAGAAATTCATCCGAATTTCAAATCAAATTCCGTTATTTCCAGACGAAGTTCGATTTTGTTACTTTGGAGGATTCAATTCAATATACTTCGTTTTGACATTCGGATACATCCAAATACAGAGAAATTCATCCGAAGTACAAATCGAATTCCGTTATTTCGGAACCAAGTTCGATTCGTTATTTTGGAGGATTCAATTGAATTAAATTTGAATTATAATTTTTCTTGATTCAAATGCTGCTGCTGAATTCTTCACATCCAAGAACTCCATTTCTTATTCCTTTCCAAATTCAAACTGAATTCAAATCAAATTCGAATTTTAATTTCAATATTTTGTTTCGGATTTGGAATTCGGATACATTTTATATCCGTTTCAAATTTAAGCGAATTTCGAATTTTAATTGCATTTTTTAGATTTTGTTTCGTTATACTATTGTGAGAAAAATGAATCGAATACAGAATTTCAAAACCATTCCTTTATTCCAATATTCGTTATGAAATAATTCTAATTTAAATTTTAGATGAATGCGGCTGCCAAATTTTTCTTTGATTCGTTACTTTGGTTTCCAAATTCAAATCCAAATTTCTAGAATTCAGATTCAATTGGTTTTTTCAAAAAAAATTTTTACATTAAATTCGAATATAAAATATTTATCCAAATTTAGATTCCAATTTCGTTATTTCTGGCAAATTTTGAAATCGGGAGATTCAGCATTCTAATTTGCATTCAAATATTTCTCGATTCGAATGCGGCTGCGGCTGCCAAATTTTTCACATCCAAGAGTTTCGTTATTGCAATATGTTATCACTATTTACATTTTACAGAAAAAATATCCGTTTCAATTCCGTTATTTAAGCTACTTTGGAATTCAAATCTTGGAAAAAATTCATTTGAATTTGAATTTTAATTGACAAAGCATTATTTTAGACTCGTATTTTTTTCCAAATTTTGTTTCGATTTGAATTTGGTTATAACTATTGTGATTCGGAATTCGGATACATCGGAATGCGAAATTCAATTTCTGAATTCTGTTACAGAAAAATTCTTTGATTCAATTGATTTCTAATTTGGAAAAAATCTGTATTCAAATTAAAAATTCCTTTATTTCTAAGAATTGTAATATGTTTACATTTCATATTTGTTTCCAAAGTTCATTCCGTTATTTGACAAATTTCTATTTTATTTTGGAGGATTACATTGAATTTTTCTCGATTATTGCGGCTGCATTTCTAATTTAAATTTTATTCTTTTCCTCGATTCGATTTTGGTATGCGAATTTTGATTTATTATTTTTATGAGGATTCAATTGAATTAAATTCTACTGCCATGCGGCTGCCGAATTTTTCACATCTAAGAATTGCAATAGGTGTAAATTTTATATTAGTTTCCAATGTCAAATATTTTGATTCGAATTTCATTTTGTTTCAAAGACTTTGTGAACATTTGTTACTCTTGTGATTTGGAATTCGCATACATCCGAATTTCCGAAGAACGTTTTTTTTTTGTAGAATTTTGATTCGGAATGAAACAAATGGCACATTTTAACAATGTGCATTAGAAGCTGCAGTATGTCAGATAGAGCCCCACCTCCCTTCCTGGCTGGCTGTCCCTGGCCCGCCCCTTTCGTTCATTGGCTTTCAGTTACTGACTGTCCCTGGCCCCGCCCCAATCGTTGATTGGCTTTCATTTACTGACTTCCCTGGCCCCGCCCCATTCGTTGATTGGCTTTCAGTTACTGACTGTCCCTGGCCCCGCCCCATTCGTTGATTGGCTTTCGTTTACTGACTTCCCTGACCCCGCCCCATTCCTTCATTGGCTTTCAGTTACTGACTGTCCCTGGCCCCGCCCCTTTCGTTCATTGGCTTTCAGTTACTGACTTCCCTGGCCCCGCCCCTTCCGTTCATTGGCTTTCATTTACTGATTTCCCTGGCCCCACCCCATTCCTTCATTGGCTTTCAGTTACTGACTTTCCCTGGCCCCGCCCCTTTCCTTCATTGGCTTTCAGTTACTGACTTTCCCTGGCCCCGCCCCTTTCCTTCATTGGCTTTCAGCTACTGACTTTCCTGTCCCCGCCCCTTTCGTTCATTGGCTTTCAGTTACTGACTTTCCCTGGCCCCGCCCCTTTCCTTAGATTTCAGTTACTGACAGTCCCCGCCCCTTTCATTCATTGGCTTTCAGTTACTGACTTCCCTGGCCCCGCCCCTTTCCTTAGATTTCAGTTACTGACGGTCCCCACCCCATTCCTTCATTGGCTTTCAGTTACTGACTTTCCCTGGCCCCGCCCCTTTCCTTCATTGGCTTTCAGCTACTGACTTTCCTGTCCCCGCCCCTTTCGTTCATTGGCTTTCAGTTACTGACTTTCCCTGGCCCCGCCCCTTTCCTTAGATTTCAGTTACTGACGGTCCCCGCCCCTTTCATTCATTGGCTTTCAGTTACTGACTTTCCCTGGCCCCGCCCCTTTCCTTAGATTTCAGTTACTGACGGTCCCCACCCCATTCCTTCATTGGCTTTCAGTTACTGACTTCCCTGGCCCCGCCCCTTTCCTTCATTGGCTTTCAGTTACTGACTTTCCCTGGCCCCGCCCCTTTCCTTAGATTTCAGTTACTGACGGTCCCCGCCCCTTTCATTCATTGGCTTTCAGTTACTGACTTCCCTGGCCCCGCCCCTTTCGTTCATTGGCTTTCAGTTACTGACTTCCCTGGCCCCGCCCCTTTCCCTGGCCCCGCCCCTTTCCTTACTTTCCCTGGCCCCGCCCCTTTCCTTCATTTCAGTTACTGCCCCTTTCCTTCATTGGCTTTCGGTCCCCGCCCCTTTCCTTCATTGGCTTACAGTCATGGAGGTTTAGCTTCACAATTCAAACATGTTGTGCCTAGGAACGCCCACTTCTCCAGACTCACAGCCAGTGCCGATCCTGACCTCCCTGGGGCCCTAAGTAAAATGACATGTCACATTAGAGTTGAGAGAAGCGGGGGGTGCTGACTTCTTACCTCTTCTCCCATGCAGCCAGCAAGTTGAGAAGCGGGGTGAGGGGCAACAAAAGCCCAAGCAGGCCTCTAGTAATTTAGGGGGCCCTCTGCAGCTTTGCGGGGCCCTAAGTGGCCTGCATAGTGAGCCTATACGGAGGATCGGCCCTGCTCACACCCACCCATTAAGACATTTTTATATTTGCATAACCCCTCCCACCGCTTGCATCCGGACTGAGGGCCCTGGGAGGAGCACTGAGGCAGGGGGCTGTGATGTTTTCAGTAAAGCCCCTCCCACCAGCCATGATCTGCCTGCATTGCATAGAGAAGCACAGAGGCCCAGTGATGACATCACCGGATCTAAAATAAAGTCTGTAATGGGGAGGTTTTATTTAACCCCTTGGTGACCATGGAACACGTATGTGCAGGAAGGAAGGGTGTAACGCCCGCACAGCACATGTAACTGACATTCAGGGACACACTGCCCCCCCTCCCCCCCCCCCCCAAAAAAAGAAGATTTTTGATATAGTTCTAATGCCGCCCCAATCACGGTGTGACTTTGCCGCAGTTGTCACGCGATAAATTGCACTGCAAAATTGCACCTTGCCGCTCAGCTGGGGCTTCTTTTTTAGGCCACAGCGGCGTGCTTTGCGATTTGCTGCGATTCCAGGTCTATCTATCGCGTGACAACCGCGGCGAAGGCGCACCGTGATTTGGGGCGGCATTAGAACTTATGGCATCGCACATGCGCCCCACATTTTGCCTACAATTCAGGAATCGCGGGCAGAATCGCCAACTATCCTGGAATGCCATGGTGTGAATGGAGCCTTAGCAGCGACTTTCGTGCGACTTTTGAGAGTTTACATTGCAGTTTGCGGCACTCGAGTCGCTTGAAAGTCGCATCAGAGTCCATTCTAATCGTGCATCCCGCGTCTTGCTGCGATTCAGGAATAGCTGGAAGAATCGCCTGCGATTCAGGAACACCCCAGGGAGATTCCGCCCCAGAAAAATAAATAAGCGCTTGGATTGGTTGCTATGTATAACACAAACAGTACAACCTGCAGGAAAGGGCGGTGTGGGCGGGGCTCCCCTGGGGCGTAAGATGTTACTGGGATGGAGGGGGGGGGGGGGAGACAACACCTCTTCATTCGCACAACCACAGACATCCCTTCCCCCGGAGTTCTCCCTGCACTTTGCCCCCTACGAGGGGCCGTCCTTTCCTTCCCCGTGTCACCAGCCCCACCCACAACCACTTCCTGAGCAAACAGACCCTTAAAGGGGCACTCGCATATCTCCGATCGCGTGCGTTGCGTCACGGGTCAGCGCGCATTGCGTTGGCTCTTTACATTTTGGGACATACCCAAAAAGCGGACAGTCACTGCGACCTGAGTCGCACCAATTAGAACGCTTCCGTTGCAGTTAATGGGGTGCGACTTGTCATGCGACTCTTAAAGACGTGGCAGTGTAAACCGAGCATGTGTGCTGCACGTGTGCCGGAGCTGCATTGGCCGAGTGTGTTGGGGTGCCGCTCAAAATGAATCGCGCCGCAACGCGCTAATGTGCAATAATGGGCATTGCGGCAACTCGCATTAGCACAACGTACCGAATCGCAAAGGTTCTTTACATTACAGCCCCCTTTCTCCTCAAAGCCCCCCTTTCTCATTAAAGCCCCCTTTTTCATCACAGCCCCCTTCCAATCAAAGCTCCCCTTCTCATGAAATCCCCCTTCCCATCAGAGCCCCCCTTTCTCATCGCAGCCCCCCTTCTCATTATTTCCCCCTTTTCTCATCAGAGCCCTCCCTTCTCTTCAAAGCCCCCCTTTCTCATTAGAGCCCCTTCCTTACTAGAGCTCCCCTTTCTCATCAGAGCCCTCCTTCCCATCACAACCCCCCTTCTTATCAAAGCCCTCCTCATCAGAGCCCCCCTTCTTATCAAAGCCCCCCTCTCATCACTTTCCCCCTTTTCTCATCGGAGCCCCCTTCTCATCAGAGCCCCCTTCTCATCAAAGACCCTTTTGTCATCAGAGCCCTACCTTTCTACCAGAGCCCCCCTTCTTATCAAAGCCCCCCTCTCATCACTTTCCTCCTTTTCTCATCGGAGCCCCCTTCTCATCAGTGTCCCCTTTCTCATCAAATCCCCCCTTTCTCATCAGAGCCCCCTTCTCATCAAAGACCCTTTTGTCATCAGAGCCCTACCTTTCTACCAGAGCCCCCCTTTCTCATCAAAGCCCCCTTCTCGTCAGAGCTCCCTTCTCATCAAAGCCCCCCTTTCACATCAGAGCCCCCCTTCTTATCAAAGCCCCCCTCTCATCACTTTCCCCCTTTCTCTTCAGAGTCCCCTTTCTCATCAATTCCCCCCCTTTCTCATTACAGCACCCCTTTCTCATTAAAGCCCCCTTTTTATTAAAGCCCCCCTTTCTCATCAGATCCCCCTTCTCATCAAAGCCCCCTTCTCATCAGAGCCCTTCGTCCCATCACAAACCCCCTTCTCATTAAAGGCCCCTTCTCATCAAAGCCCACCCCTTTCTCATCAGAGCCCCTTTCTCATCAAATCCCCCCTTTCTCATCAGAGCCCCCCTTCTCATCAGAGCCCCCCTTCTCATCAAAGCCCCCCTTTCTCATCAAAGCCCCCCTTCTCATCAAAGCCCCCCTTCTCATCAGAGCCCCTTTCTCATCAGAGCCCCTTTCTCATCAGAGCCCCTTTCTCATCAGAGCCCCCTTCTCATCAAATCCCCCCCTTCTCATCAGAGCCCCCCTTCTCATCAGAGCCCCCCTTCTCATCAAAGCCCCCCTTTCTCATCAAAGCCCCCCTTCTCATCAAAGCCCCCTTCTCATCAGAGCCCCCCTTCTCATCAGAGCCCCCCTTCTCATCAAAGCCCCCCTTTCTCATCAAAGCCCCCCTTCTCATCAAAGCCCCCCTTCTCATCAAAGCCCCCCTTCTCATCAAAGCCCCCCTTTCTCATCAGAGCCCCTTTCTCATCAGAGCCCCTTTCTCATCAGAGCCCCTTTCTCATCAGAGCCCCTTTCTCATCAGAGCCCCCCTTTCTCATCAGAGCCCCCTTCTCATCAGAGCCCCCCTTCTCATCAAAGCCCCCCTTCTCATCAAAGCCCCCCTTTCTCATCAGAGCCCCTTTCTCATCAGAGCCCCTTTCTCATCAGAGCCCCCTTCTCATCAGAGCCCCTTTCTCATCAGAGCCCCCTTCTCATCAAATCCCCCCTTTCTCATCACAGCACCCCTTCTCATTAAAGCCGCCCTTTCTCATCAGAGCCCCCCCCCCCATCACACAGGAGAGGTTGCTGGGGGCGGGGTAAAATCTCGTAGCGCGTCGGATGTAGCCCATGGCCTGTAGTTTACAGACCTCTGTCTTTGTATGTTGGGGGGGCTATTTACAATGAATGGCGCAGCACATTGCAGCAACGCATTGAGGTTTGTTGGAAGCGCTTGTTAAAGTGACTGTAAACCTCAGACATGAAATATGAACAAAGCAGATCCCTCTATAGTGTGTACTTGTCTCAGTCCAGAGCACAAAGTGTCATTTCTGTTCTGCCTCCTTCCCCTGCTATCTGCATGTATCACTTTCCTGACACCAAGAGATAAAAAGGTGACATGGGAGGGAGCTCCAGCACAGAGCCTGTGATTGACAGCCTCAGCTCTGTTCCTGTGTGCTGTGTGGAGGGGGGTAGACCCTTTCCCTCCAATCAGCTCTCTCTGAGCTCTGCAGAGTGAAAATTCAGCTCTCCGCCCCCTGTTTTCTGACAGCTCAGGCAAGCTTTATAAATCCTGGACTTTGAACGTATGTAGAGAATAGAGGGCTACAGATAAACAGATACAACTTATGTAGGAGGATTTGGGTCATCTCTGGGTATCACCTGAGGCCAGTCACATCACTGGGTGTATGGAAGAGTTTACAACCACTCTAAATGCAGCGTGAATGGGCCCTAAGTAGAAGCTGCATGTACACTGAGGCTGAACACCATCTTGTACGGGGGAACAGAAGGTGGACGCACCCATAGAGCGCAGTGCGGTAATTACCGCTTACAGCACGGGTGTGGACAGCTGGCATCACCAGCTGCTCTCCCGGGCCGCGTGCGGGTCACTCACAGCTCCGCAACATCGGAACCGCCCGCCAAAACCGGTGTCGGCGATGGCGACAACCAATAAAATACCAGCTGTCTGTCATTATCCAGTTTTACAAAATAAGAGAGCCCATCTGATTGGCTGGAATGCAAACACACTGCCAGGCCGATGATGTCTCATCACTGAGATGGAAGCGACTCAAACTCCAGGTTGTTCCGCAGTCGTGTCGCTGCACCGCAAATACATGAACGGAAAATTAGCATTTACAGTCCGATCGTAATCCGGGCGCCCTTCTGTACACACACATGTATAAACCATAATACGTACTGTATATATACGTCGCGGTTTGCGTGATTTACCGGGGGCTCACCGTGCAATGTGAGCAACACCCCAAACGCCGGTCTCAAATGCAATGCACCCGATCACATGGTACAAAAACGACAGTTGCATTTCTAAAATTGGTTACCTCCATGGACCCCCATGCTTACCTACCAGTGCTTTATATTCAGGGCCGCCATCAGGGGGGTACAGGCAGCACACCTGCAAGGGGCCCGCATGGCAACCCCCTTTAAAAAAAAATATATGTTTTTTTTTTAATGTATTTTTATTTTATTTTTTATTAAAGGGACAATTTATTTTTTTAGAGGTCCGGAGGTCCCCAGGGCCCCAGATAGCAACCTCCTTTTTTTCTTTTTTTTTTTTTAATTAAAGGGCCAATTTTTTTTTTTTTTTTTTTAGAGGTCCCAGGGGCACCGAGGCCTAGATGGCCTGGATGGCAACCCCCTCATCTTTTATTTATTTTTTTTTTGGTTCCGGAGGTCCCCAGGGGCCCGGAGGACTCCAGGGCCCCAGATGGCAACCTCCCTTTTTTTTTATAAATTTTTTTTTTTTTAATATATATTTTTTATTTATTTTTTATTAAAGGGACAATTTTTTTTAAAGGTCCGGAGGTCCCCAGGGGCCCAGATGGCAACCCCCTCATCGTTTATTTATTTTTTATTAAAAATATATATTTTTTTAATATATTTTTATTTTATTTTTTATTAAGGGGACAATTTTTTTTTTTTAGGGGCCCGGAGGTCCCCAGGGCCCCTAAATGACAACCCTCCTTTTTTTATAAAAAAAAAATATTTTTTTATATATATATTTTTTTATTTCTTTTATATATATATATATACTGTATGTATATATATAAAATATATATATATAATTAAAGGGCCCAGAAGTCCCCAGGGCCCCGGATGACAACCCCCCCCCCTTTTTTTATAAAATATATATATATATATATTATTTTTTTTTTATATATATATATAATATTTTTAAAGGGCTCAGATGTCCCCAGGGCCCCATGTGGTAAACCCCCCTTTTTTTTATATAAATGTTTATTTTTTTATTTTTGTTTATATAGATATATATATATATTTTTTTTTATTAAATGGCCCAGAGGTCCCCGGGGGCCCTGGATGGCAACCCCCCCCCCCTTTTTTTATATACATTTTTATTTTTTTATATATATTTTTTTTACTAAAGGCCCCAGAGGTTTCTTTTTTTTTTTAATTAAAGGGCCCAGAGGTCCCAGATGGCAACCCCCCCCCCCTTTTTTTTTTTTATTTCTTTTTATAAAAAAATAAAATAAAAAATTATTAAAGGGCCCAGAGGGCCCCAGATGGCAACCCCCCTTTTTTTTATATATATATATACTTCTTTATTTATTCCCCCCCGCTTCTCAATTCGCGGCAGCCCCCCCCCCACCCCCCCCCGGTTCTCCAATTCAGGCGGCGGCATCACCCCCCCACCCCCCGGATCTCTGAGCCTGAAGCTGTGTAAGGGGCCCCATAATTTCTGGTGGCGGCCCTCTTTATATTATATTATTCTCATATTCTGATTGTATATATTATTTTATTTTACATATTCTATATACTGTACAATATATTTTGTTTATAAATAATATTATAATTGTATATCTTATACTACATATATATGTATATTGTATCTATTATTTTATTCTTTGTATATAATATATCTCTATTAATGTTTATAGATATATAGTGGCGGCCATACATGCCGATGACAGATCCAGGTTGTGCCTCGTGCTCGGCGGTGCTCGGCGGTCCTCGGCGGTGCTGCCGCTGCGTTCTTTTTTTTTTTTTTTTTTTCCTTTCCTCGGTGGAAGGCGATTGATTCGGCACAGACGGAGGGAAAACAATGCTCCCAGCGTGTGGCTGGGGTTCGTCTTCGGTAGGAGTTGATCTGTGATAAGCTCGCTGATATGCGGCTCGTCAGACGCCGGCGCTGGGTGGAGCACTGCGTGATCCACAATAAAAAAAAAAAAACCTG
The DNA here is from genome assembly GCA_029574335.1 of Rana kukunoris. NCBI lineage: Eukaryota > Metazoa > Chordata > Amphibia > Anura > Ranidae > Rana > Rana kukunoris. Next base: position 108,320 of record JAJQKJ010002143.1, on the reverse strand, counting down.
GCACAAGGAATCTCCTAGCGGAGCGGCGGATCCATCTTTCTGTATTTAATTAAATCCCTCCGGGATCATTGCGAGATCCGCTCACCTTCCTCATGGCGTCGTTCGCTCGCTGGCCGAACCAAAGAGCTTTCGCTCCGCCGCTTCTCCTTCATTAACAAGCGAGGTGCTGCAGCGAGGGAGCCGTGCCAATTAGGGGAAAGAGGCTGCTGCCGTATGCGCTTTTTGGTGCGTTTTTGCAATTTGCAGTCCGTTTCACATGGTTTCCAATGGTACGCGATCACATCTATGCGTTTTTTTTTTACCCGGGTCTTGTTTTGCGTGTAATAGACTTCAATGGAGTCGCGCCAGAAATGTTGCGTTTTGATGCATTTTGCGTTTTTTCCCCCCCTTTAAAAACGCTGTATATAACTGGTTGCTAAGGACCGGGCCGGGCCGCCACATCCTTAACAACTGACGAGTCATCAGCTGTCAGCAGGGTTCCCCGCTGACAGCTGAATGTAAAAGAAAGAATTGCCTGCTAAAAAAAAATTGTGGAAAAAAGGCGCGGGGTTCCTCGGGTCCAGTATGGATTTGGATCTATAAAAATAAATGGTGTCCTCCCCCAAATCCATACCAGACCCTTATCTGAGCATGCAGCCAGGCGGGCCAGGAAAGGGAGGGGACAAGTGCCCCCCCCCCCCTCCTGAACCCAACATGCAGAATGGAGCGAATCTTGAGCCAGACAACTAGCATTTTCAGAATGAACGTCAGCAATGGTGGCGTATGAATTTCTTCCTTTACCTAGAAATACAAAAAGCCATTAGAGGAGAAATAGGCATCTCTGTATGTGTAATATAATAATGGAAATATGGTACAGCAAGGATGTAAAATGTGACAGCCACAGCAAAATGATAATTAATGATGAAAATATTCACCTAACATATTCTATAAATTCTATTTGAGGAAGCTAAAAAAAAGTAAGTAAAAGCAAAATTAAAAAATATTCAATGTCTTTCCAATAGATGGACATTTGCCCATCTTCTGTGACTTCTGGGCCCCTCCCACAGCTCTGCTCTCTCTATCTCTCCTTGTGCACGGGGACTGGTCTTGTCTCCACCCCACCTGTAGTTTTCTGCATGCAGGCTGTAGTGGGTGGGGTCTGGTGAGCCCCTCCCACAGCTCTGCTCTCTTTCTCTCTCCTTGTGCAGGGGGACTGGTCTTGTCTCCTCCCCCCACCTGTCATTTTCTGCAGTCTGTAGTGGGTGGGGTCTGCTGGGCCCCTCCCACAGCTCTGCTCTCCCTTTTTCTCCTTGTGCCGAGTGACTGGTCTTGTCTCCTTTGCCACCTGTAGTTTTTTTGCAGTCCCATAGCTCTGCCCTCTGTCCATGTGCAAGGTGACCGGTCTTGTCTCCTCCCCCACCTGTCGTTTTCTGCAGGCAGCCAGTAGTGGGTGGGGTCTGTTGGGCCCCTCCCACAGCTCTGCTCTCCCTCTCTCTCCTTGTGCCGAGTGACTGGCCTTGTCTCCTCCCCCCACCTGTAGTTTTCTGCATGCAGGCTGTAGTGGGTAGGGTGCGATGAGCCCCTCCCACGGCTCTGCTCTCTTTCTCTCTCCTTGTGCAAGGTGACCGGTCTTGTCTCCTCCCCCCACCTGTCGTTTTCTGCAGGCTGTAGTGGGTGGGGTCTGCTAGGCCCCTCCCACAGCTCTGCTCTCCCTCTCTCTCCTTGTGCCTAGTGACTGGTCTTGTCTCCTCCCCCCACCTGTCGTTTTCTGCAGGCTGTAGTGGGTGGGGTCTGCTAGGCCCCTCCCACAGCTCTGCTCTCCCTCTCTCTCCTTGTGCCGAGTGACTGGTCTTGTCTCCTCTCACACCTGTCGTTTTTTGCAGGCTGTAGTGGGTGGGGTCTTCTAGGCCCCTCCCACAGCTCTGCTCTCACTCCTTGTGTAGGGGGACTGTTCTTGTCTCCGCCCCCTCCTGTAGTTTTCTGCAGGCAGGCTGTAGTGGGTGGACCTCTCCAACAGCTCTGTTCTCTCTCTCCTTGTGCAGGGTGACCGGTCTTGTCTCCACCCCCTCCTACAGTTTTCTGCAGGCAGGTTGCCCCTCCCACTACTCTGCTCTCTCTCCTTGTGCAGGGTGACTGGTTTTGCCTCCGCCCCCTCCTGTAGATTTCTGCAGGCAACCAGGAGTGAGTGGAGCCCGTTGGGCCCCTCCCATAGCTCTGCCCTCTGTCCTTGTGCAAGGTGACCAGTCTTGTCTCCGCCCCCTCCTGCAGTTTTTTTGCAGGCAGGCTGTAGTGGGTGGGGCCTGCTGGGCCCCTCCCACAGCTCTGCTCTCCCTCTCCTTGTGCAGAGTGACTGGTCTTGTCTCCGCCCCCTCCTGTCGTTTTCTGCAGGCAGCCTGCAGTGGGTGGAGCTTGCTGGGCCGCTCCCACAGCTCTGCTCACTGCCACACCTCCCACGTTTTTGAGATAGGAATGAGGGACACCTATTAGCGAAAGTATGTAGGCATAGGACACGCCCCCTTAAAGGAGAATTATCCAAAAAAAAACGATTAGTGCTTTTTTTTTTACCGCTATTATTCCTTTATATTGGCTTCTCAAATTTACAAATCGGATGAAAGGTTTAGCGCTGGGAGACACTTTTTTTGAACGATAAAAAGTGCATTTTATATACAACTATATAGATCAGACCAAAACGAGGGACGAATGAGGAGGAAGAAGGGACAGAGGGACTTTGTTCCAAATCCGGGACAGTCCCTTAAAATCCGGGACAGTCCCTCGATATTCGGGAAAGTTGGGACTCGCTATGCCCTGTACAGCACAGTGATGATGTCGCTGCTACTTTTATAAGATAATATCTGGGTTTACAAAGGCCTCCGGCACTCATAGAGTGGATTCAGTGGTTGTTGTATAATAATAATACAAATACAAAAAAAAAATACAAAAAAAATAATAATAATAAAAAAACTAATAAATAAAATAATATAATTAAAAGAACGTTTTTGAACCTTCGCTTTTAATCTCCTGATCCCTCCCGCGCAGCGAACTTTCTCTATAAATCCTTCGGAGTGAAAAACAACAGGGGCAGCAGCGAGGCTCGGAGCGAGGAAAATCCCGTCTAAGCGGCAGCCGAGGAATGTTGTCTCTCTAGTCTGCCCCGGAGTGACTCGCACAGAAATGCTGCAAATAACTTCCCGGGCCAGGAAACCAAGATGACAGACGGAGGAGGATCCCGGCGTAGCGTGAAGAGCGCAGACTCCGCTCACTGGGGCTCCGGCTACGACTCCATGAACAAAAGGGGGAACCCGGGGAGGTCCGGGTACTGCGCAGAGTCACCATGAGTATTATAGAAGGAGCCTTTGGGGGATCAACGGGAAAAAGGATTAGGGCTCATTCACATGTACACTGTATTGCCAAAACTATTGGGACACCTGCCTTTAGGCTAGGTTCACACTGCTGCAAATTCCATTGCGAATTTAAGCCGTTGCGATTTCTCAAATCCGCAAGTCATTTAAATTACGTAGTTTAACGTTAGTGCCGTTCACATCAATGCGTTGCGAATATAAGCTGCGGGGGAAAAAAGGGTCCTGTGCGAGTTTGAGCCGTGTGCGATGCAAATTCAGCTCTATAGACTGGCATTTCCTGAGATCGCGGCAAAAATGCAGCCGCAAAATCCGCGGTAAAATCACAATTTTGAATTTGCAGCAGTGTGAACCTAGCCTTAGTGCCGTTCACATCAATGCGTTGCGAATCTAAGCTGCGGGAAAAAAAGGGTCCTGTGCGAGTTTGACCCGTGTGCGATGCGAATTCAGCTCTATAGACTGGCATTCTCTGAAATCGGAGCCACGATTCGCAGCAAAATCGCTGCAAATTCCCGGCAAAAATACAGCCGCAAAATCGCGGTAAAATTGCAATTTTACCGCGATTTTGAATTCGCAGCAGTGTAAACCTAGCCTTAGTGCCGTTCACATCAAAGCTTTGCGAATCTAATCTGCGGGAAAAAAAGGGTCCTGTGCAAGTTTGACCCCGTGTGCGATGCAAATTCAGCTCTAGGCATTCCCTGAAATCAGAGCCACGATTCGCAGCAAAATTCAGCTCTATATAGACTGCCATTCCCTGAAATTGGGGGCCGCGAATCGCGGTAAAATCGCGATTTTACCGCGATTTTGAATTCGCAGCAGTGTGAACCTAGCCTTAGTGCCATTCACATCAATGCGCTGCGGAAAAAAGGGTCCTGTGCGAGTTTGAACCGCGTGCGATGCAAATTCAGCTCTATAGACTGCCATTCCCTGAAATCGGAGCCACGATTCGCAGCAAAATCGTGGAAAATTCCAGGCAAAAATGCAGGCGCAAAATCGCTGTAAAATTGCGCGATTTTGGATACGCAGCAGTGTGAACCTAACCTTAGTGCCATTCACATCAGTGCGTTGCGAATATAAGCTGCGGGAAAAAAGGGTCCTCTGCGAGTTTGATCCGTGTGCGATGCGAATTCAGCTCTATAGACTGCCATTCCCTGAAATTGGGGGCCGCGAATCGCGGTAAAATCGCGATTTTACCGCGATTTTGAATTCGCAGCAGTGTGAACCTAGCCTTAGTGCCATTCACATCAATGCGCTGCGGAAAAAAGGGTCCTGTGCGAGTTTGAACCGCGTGCGATGCAAATTCAGCTCTATAGACTGCCATTCCCTGAAATCGGAGCCACGATTCGCAGCAAAATCGTGGAAAATTCCAGGCAAAAATGCAGGCGCAAAATCGCTGTAAAATTGCGCGATTTTGGATACGCAGCAGTGTGAACCTAACCTTAGTGCCATTCACATCAGTGCGTTGCGAATATAAGCTGCGGGAAAAAAGGGTCCTCTGCGAGTTTGATCCGTGTGCGATGCGAATTCAGCTCTATAGACTGGCATTCCCTGAAATCGGGGGCCGCGAATCGCGGCAAAATCGTGGCAAAAATGCAACCGCAAAATCGCGATTCACATCAATGCGCTGCGGAAAAAAGGGTCCTGTGCGAGTTGGTTCCGTGTGCGATGCGAATTCAGCTCTATAGACTGGCATTCCCTGAAATCGGGGGCCGCGAATCGCGGCAAAATCACGGTTTCCCTGAAATCCCTGGAAATTCAGGTTTCCCTGAAATCTGAGCCACGATTCGCAGCAAAATCGCTGCAAACTCCCGGCAAAAATACAGCCGCAAAATCGCTGTAAAATTGCGATTTTAACGCGATTTTGAATTCGCAGCAGTGTGAACCTAGCCTTAGTGCTGTTCACATCAGTGCGTTGCGAATATAAGCTACGGGAAAAAAGGGTCCTGTGCGAGTTTGATCCGTGTGCGATGCGAATTCAGCTTTAAAGACTGGAATTCCCTGAAATCGGGACCACGAATCGCAGCAAAATCGCGGAAAAATTGGCGGCAAAAATGCAGCTGTAGAATCTCGATTTTTACCATGAATTTGAATTCGCAGCTATGTGAACCTAACCTTAGTGCCGTTCACATCAAAGCGTTGCGAATATGAGCTGCGGGAAAAAAGGGTTCGGTGCGAGTTTTGATCAGTGTGCGATGCAAATTCAGCTCTATAGACTGGCATTGCCTGAAATCGGGGTCGCGAATCGCGGCAAAAATGCAGTCGCAAAATCACGATTTTACCGCTATTTTGAATTCGCAGCAGTGTGAACCTAGCCTTAGTGCCATTCACATCAATGCGTTGCGAATCTAAGCTGCGGGCAAATAAGGGTTCTGTGCGAGTTTGATCCGTGTGCGACGCGAATTCAGCTCTATATAGACTGTCATTCCCTGAAATCGGGGGCCACGAATTGCGGTAAAATCACGATTTTACCGCGATTTTGAATTCGCAGCAGTGTGAACCTAGCCTTAGTGCCATTCAGATCAATGCGCTGCGGAAAAAAGGGTCCTGTGCGAGTTTGAACCGTGTGCGATGCAAATTCAGCTCTATAGACTGCCATTCCCTGAAATCGTGGGCCGCGACAAATTTGCGGCAAAAACGCAGCTGCAAAATTGCGGTAAAATCGCGATTTTACCGCGATTTTTGAATTCGCAGCAGTGTGAACCTAGCCTAAGGCCCCTTTCACACTGACACGTCTTTCAGGCGGTTCAGCGCTAAGAATAGCGCCGCTATACCGCCTGAAAAAATCGTGCCCTGCAGGCTTCAATGTGTTTACCGCTCCTCCACCGCTCCTTCCCATTAAAAGCGATGGGAAACTGCGGCTATACATCTGCAGAGTCGCATCGCTGGAGGTATTAACCCTTTTTCGCCCACTACCAGGGGGTAAGACCGCACCGCTAGCGGCGCTTTACCACCACCGCACCTCCCGCCCCAGGGATCCTCCTTGTTTACATAGGCAGATCCCATCTCTTTACATCGAGTTGTCTCTCAGGGGTTGGGCTTGGCCCTTAGTTCCAGTGAAGGCGTCAGCATACCAAGACATTTTGGACAATTTTATGCTTCCAACTTTGTGGGAGGAGTTTGGGGACGGCCCCTTCCTGTTCCAACATGACTGCACACCAGAGCACAAAGCAAGGTCCGTAAAGACATGGAGGAGCGAGTCTGGGGTGGAGGAACTTGACTGGCCTGCACAGAGTCCTGACCTGTGCAACCAACACTCAATTAGACTTAGTCTGTGGGGCAGTGCTTTTAAATGTAATGAGTTGCCCTGGCAGCGCAATGCGCAAAATGACCTTGGCTAGTCATCCATGACCGACTACCGGAGGTCATTCCATGCATGCGCTGCCAACACATTGACTCATCGAGACCTACAATGTGTAATCCGTAGTGCAGCGCTTCTGGTCTGAATTAGTTATTGATGCCCCCGCTGCAAATGTGCAGAATGACCTTGGACAGACGTAACTCAAGGTCATCGTGCGCATGTGCAACCAACACATCATTGACTTGTATAGACTGGTGGTGCAGAACTTTCATTGATGCCCCGGTGGCGCATGCGCAGAATGACCGTGGGCACTCATTCATGAATAACCACTTAGGGTCATTCTACGCATGCGCTGCCAGCGCACCATTGACTCATTCAGACGTCATTGTGTAATTGGTAGCACAGCACTTGAGTCATTGATGTTCCGGCAACGCATGCGCAGAATGACCTTGGGCAGGCGTTAATGAATGACTGCTAGAGGTCATCAAGCGCATGCGCCACCAACACTTCATTAACCCGTTCATACCGACAGTATGTAATTGGTGGTACAGCACTTTCAAATTGAATGAGTCATTGATGCCCCGGCTGCGCATGCGCAGAATGACCTTGTGATGTCATCCATGAATGACTACTAAAGATCATCCTACGCATACGCTGCAGTTATACATCAGTACACAAGAGGGGAGGAACTACAAGTCCCAGCATTTATTTATCAGTGCATGACAGGGGAGGAACTACAAACCCCAGCATTTATTTATCACTGCATGACAGGGGAGGAACTACAAGTCCCAGCATTTATTTATCAGTGCATGACAGGGGAGAAACTACAAGTCCCAACATTAAATGATCAGTGCATGACAGGGGAGGAACTACAAGCCCCAGCAGTTATTTATCAGTGCATGACAGGGGAGGAACTACAAGTCCCAGCATTAAATGATCAGTGCATGACAGGGCAGGAACTACAAGCCCCAGCATTTATTTATCAGTGCATGACAGGGGAGGAACTACAAGCCCCAGCATTTATTTATCACTGCATGACGGGAGGAACTACAAGTCCCAGCATTAAATGATCAGTGCATGACAGGGGAGGAACTACAAGCCCCAGCATTTATTTATCACTGCATGACAGGGGAGGAACTACAAGTCCCAGCATTAAATGATCAGTGCATGACAGGGCAGGAACTACAAGCCCCAGCAGTTATTTATCAGTGCATGACAGGGGAGGAACTACAAGCCCCAGCATTTATTTATCACTGCATGACAGGGGAGGAACTACAAGTCCCAGCATTAAATGATCAGTGCATGACAGGGCAGGAACTACAAGCCCCAGCAGTTATTTATCAGTGCATGACAGGGGAGGAACTACAAGTCCCAGCAGTTAGGGAACTTCAAGTCCCAGCATTTACTTATCAGTGCATGACAGGGGAGGAACTACAAGCCCCAGCAGTTATTTATCAGTGCATGACAGGGGAGGAACTACAAGCCCCATCAGTTACTTATCAGTGCATGACAGTTGAGGAACTACAAGCCCCAGTGCATGACAGGGGAGGAACTACAAGCCCCAGCAGTTACTTATCACTGCGTGACTGGGGAGGAACTACAAGTCCCAGCAGTTACTTATCATTGCATGACAGGGAAGGAACTACAAGCCCCAGCAGTTACTTATCAGTGCGTGACTGGGGAGGAACTACAAGTCCCAGCAGTTACTTATCATTGCATGACAGGGAAGGAACTACAAGCCCCAGCAGTACACATCATGGGAAAAACTACACGTCCCAGGAGGTCTGTTGCTTGTTGGCACATGAGCACTGCAGCACAACTAATTGGCTTCTTGTGCTGCTTTCTTTCCTCTTTTGAGCCCTGCTGTACAAGACTACAAGAGGCTGATAGAAAGTCAATTTTCAAGTACTGGAACTTAATTAGTTACATCAATGTGTCCTTTATATGTGGTTGGAGTTCCTTTTTAATTTCTCTGTATTGGTCATTTATTCCTTGTATGTGGAAGATGGGGAAGGACATTCCGTGCGGAATGCGCACCTCCATCAAAAAGTGCAAAAAACCTCCTTCATGTCCAAACAACGCGGAGATCTGGCACGCCGCCTCCCAAAATGTTGACCAATTTCTTCCCATCTGGAAGTCGGGGAAAAATGTGACTCTCCTCACTGAGAAATGCTCCTCCGTAAATAACGAGCTTTCTTATAAGAGGGCGGGGCTCCCCGCGAGATACTCGGCCGCGTGCACAAGGCGAACTCTCCTAGACGTCTATATACCGTATATATATATTTGTTTTTTGTTTTTTCATTTTAAGTGCATGCACAAAAAGATAATGTGCTATTTTTTTCAAAATTTTTGTCTTATACTTGTTTTTATATTTACTTTTTTTTTTTTTTCAAAATTTTTTTTTTTTCAGAAATAAAATAAAAATTACAATAAATCACAATACATATCAATATGGACATAACCTAGTAAATGTCATCAGGAACTAAAAAAAGACTTACAGAGAGAGGGAGATAGAAACCCCCCCCCCCCCTTCAGATTTGAGAAGGAGAGAAAAAAAAAAAATAATTAGAAATTTTAAAAGATCATACATTGTAATAAAATATGTGAGTATTAAAAGTTAAACAATTTAAAAAAAAAAAATGATATATTGATGTAAGTTTTATATTTACTTTTATACAATTGTAGAGAAGATAAAAGTTATATATATACAATTAGCTACTTAATTAAAAAATGTGTATAACCAATATGTATTGTATTGTGCAATCTTCAATAAAAATATTTCAACCAAAAAGATAGGGCCAGATTCAGGTACAATTACATTGGCGCAGAGTATCAGAGATACGCTACGCCGCCGTATTTTACCTGGCTCTACGACAAATTCATGTAGATTTTGGCCCATAAGGTACGGCGGCGTAGTGTATTTCTCGCGGCGGAATCGAAATACGCGATGAGGGGGCGTGAAGCAGTTAAATTAGGCGCGTCCCCGCGGCGATCGAACTGCGCATGCTCCGTTCAGAAATTTCCCGCCGTGCATTGCGCGAAATAACGTCGTTACGTCATTTTTTGTTTGAGTAGCGTCGTTTACGTACATTCCTATTCCCGGACGACTTACGTAAAAAATAAAAACAAACTTTGAAATTCGACGCGGGAACGACGGCCATACTTAACATGGGCCGTCTAATATTAGACCAGATAAAAGCTGGAATAACTTTACGCGGCAAAAAGATGACTACAGATGCCGTAAGAGATTGCGAACGACGCTCGTAACTTTGTGGATCGTCGGAAAAAGCTCATTTGCATACCCCGACGCGGAAAACGACGGGAACTCCACCCAGCGGCCGCAAATTTATTGCAGCGTAGATCCGAAGGCGTACGAACACTTAAGCCAGTCGGATTGGAGCCCGAAGCCGTCGTATCATGGTTTGAGGATTCAGACTAATGAAACGACGCGCGTAATTTGAAAGTACTCCGGTCTAACGCGAGATACACCGGAGTAAGGGCTCTGTGAATCTGGCCCATTATTTTTTATGCATATATATTATTATTACTAGTATTATTTATATAGAGCATATATACATATATATATATATACCGTATTTATCGGCGTATATCGCGCACTTTTTTGCCCTCAAAATCAGGGCAAAATCGTGGGTGCGCGATATACACTGATACCCGCTTTCCCGCGCCGAGTTTTGAATACTGTGCCGACATATACCGAGCGCAGTACACTCGGGTATATTCGGCCAGTCTCGGCTTCTTCCGCGGTCACGTCCTGGACGTACAGGACGTGAGCGCGACAGTTGCCGAGCCTGCCCGAGTGTACTGCGCTCGGTATATGCCAGCGCAGTATTCAAAATTTGGCGCGGGAAACGAGCGGGGAGGATGCGAGGACGCCGCAGAAGGACGCCGGACCCGCCGAAGAGGACACCGGACCGGCCGAAGAGGACACCGGACCCGCTGCAGAGGACACCGAACCCGCCGAAGAGGACACCGGACCCGCTGCAGAGGACACCGGACCCGCTGCAGAGGACACCGGACCCGCCGCAGAAGGACACCTGAAGCCGCAGAAGGACGCCGGACCCGACGAGGCCGCCCATGGACGCCGCGCAAGACACCAAAACTGTAAGTACAAAAATAACTTTTTTTCCACAGGATTGGGGGTCACTTTAGGGGTGCGCGGTATACGC
>JAJQKJ010002143.1:0-92500 GCA_029574335.1 Rana kukunoris | reverse complement strand
CTTCTTGTTAATTGGTTGCTATAGGTTACTGTACAGTAATACAGCTCACTGATTGATTGCTAGAGGTTACAGCACATCATCTGTTCACTGCAGAGGGGCCTGATATACATATGAATGCCACCACTATTTACATATGAATGCTCCCAGTATTTACATATGATTGCCTGTTATTTACATATAAATGCTGGTTATATTACATGTAAACAGAGGGTCTGCAGGTGAGTCATCTGTACACAACAATAGGGCACAGCTGGGTAGCATTAGTAGCAGCACTTCACACTGAGATATCAGGACACAGCACAGGACTAGAACTTCAAGGGACGAGGCAATTTAAACTGGGATAGTTGGCAGGTATGAGGCAGCTGCTTTGGGCCCCACAATGACAGGGCCCAGGGCAGCCGTCCCTTGTGCCCTGCCTTAAAGACGGCCCTGAGTTGGACCAGTTTGATGTGAAGGAACTCAAGTGGCCTCAGAGCCCAGATCTCAACCCCAATGAACACCTTTGGGATGTAAAGCCCTCAGCGGCTGCATGCCCTTCTTTAGGTGGGCAGTCGGGGGGTCAGTAAACCACCCCCCCCCCCCCCCCCCCCCCAACACATGACCAAGCCCTTAGACTGTTCTGGGACCTGCAAAGCTACCCCAGGTGAAAGGTAAATGCGGCGACACACCAAAAACTAGTTACTCTCAGTGGTTAGGAAGCAGTGGCGGTGCGTCCTTAGTGGGCACAGGAGCACCGCCCCCTCTCTCCTGCACCCATCAACCTCCAATAGATAGTCATGCATTGTAGGAATCTATCCATTGTCGCCGATGCCGCCCCCTATTCAGGTGTCTGGCCCCTTGTTGAGCACCGGCCATCTGAATTACAGGGGTGGGGGTGTTTTGGAAGTGCCTGATTAGAACAATAGGCTTCCTGATTAAAGCCTGTGGGCTCTAATAGGCTTTCAAATTGTTAAACAGCGGGCGCACGGCTGTGCGTTTGCTGTTTAAACAGTGCTGTGTTAGGGAATCGCTTCCTTAGCACTGACCCGCTTCTCAGCCAATTAGGTGCACAGGGTCTGGTTACCAGTCAACTGATTGGCTGAAGCGACAGGCGAAAGGCATCCAATTATAGCATCTCTGACAAGAAGAGGGCGGGAGAGGAGATCGAGGGCTTGGAGGGAGCGTGGAGGGCAGCGCTGACCTGAGAAAGGTAAGTGCCGGGTGGGGGGGAGGCAAACTGGCGGCATTTGATGGGAAAACTGGCTAAATTAGATGGGCAAACTGGCGGCATTTGATGGGGCAAACTGGCTGTAATTGATGGGCAAACTGACGGCATTTGATGGGCAAACTGGCTGCAATTGATGGGGCAAACTGGCGGCATTTGATGGGCAAACTGGCTGCATTTGATGGGCAAACTGGCGGCATTTGATGGGGCAAACTGGCTGAAATTGATGGGCAAACTGACGGCATTTGATGGGCAAACTGGCTGCAATTGATGGGGCAAACTGGCTGCATTTGATGGGCAAACTGGCTGCATTTGATGGGCAAACTGGCGGCATTTGATGGGGCAAACTGTTGGCATTTGATGGGGCAAACTGGCGGCATTTAATGGGGCAAACTGGCGGCATTTAATGGGGCAAACCGGCTGAAATTGATGGGCAAACTGATGGCATTTGATGGGGCAAACTGGCGGCATTTGATGGGCAAACTGGCGGCATTTGATGGGCAAACTGGCAGCATTTGATGGGGCAAACTGGCAGCATCTGATGGGAAAACTGGCGGCATTTGATGGGGCAAACTGGCAAAATTAGATGGGGTAAACTGGCAGCATTTGATGGGGGCAAACTGGCAGCATTTGATGGGGGCAAACTGGCTGCATTTGATGGGCAAACTGGCAGCATTTGATGGGGCAAACTGGTGGCATTTGATGGGGCAAACTGGTGGCATTTGATGGGGCAAACTGGCATAATTTGATGGGGCAAACTGGCATAACTAGATGAGGCAAACTGGCAGCATTTGATGGGTAAACTGATGGCATTTGATGGGGTAAACTGTCATCATTTGATGGGGAAAACTGGCATAATTTGATGGGCAAACTGGCGGCATTTGATTGGCAAACTGGCATAATTTGATGGGGTAAACTGTCATCATTTGATGGGGAAAACTGGCAGCATTTGATGGGTAAACTGATGGCATTTGATGGGGTAAACTGTCATCATTTGATGGGGAAAACTGGCATAATTTGATGGGCAAACTGGCGGCATTTGATTGGCAAACTGGCATAATTTGATTGGCAAACTGGCAGCATCTGATGGGAAAACTGGCGGCATTTGATGGGGCAAACTGGCAAAATTAGATGGGGAAAACTGGCATAATTTGATGGGGCAAACTGGCAGCATTTGATGGGCAAACTGGCAGCATTTGATGGGCAAACTGGCAGCATTTGATGGGCAAACTGGCAGCATTTGATGGGGCAAACTGGCTTAATTAGATGGGCAAACTTGGCGGCATTTGATGGGGCAAACTTGGCGGCATTTGATGGGGCAAACTTGGCGGCATTTGATTGGGCAAACTTGTGGCAATTAATGAGAACAGTGGCTGCATTTGATGGGAAAGTGGCTGCGTTTGATGGCACAGTGGCGAAAATTGAAAGGCACAGTGGCTGCATTTGATGGGCACAGTCGCAGCATTTGATGGCACAATGGCAGCATTTGATGGGCACAGTCGCAGCATTTGATGGCACAGTGTCAGCTTTTGATGGGCACAATGGCAGCATTTGATGGGCACAGTCGCAGCGTTTTATGGCACAGTGGCTGCAATTGATGGGCACGGTGGCTGCAATTGATGGGCACAGTGGCTGCAATTGATGTTTTTTTTTTGCACCAGCCGCCACTGGTTTGTGGTCTCCCTAAGTCTTGTACAACCACCCTAGTAGGTCTGTGGGTTACCTAGGTCTTCATATCCAATGAAATCCAGCCCTGCAAGCTCCACACCCATCCAGATTTGACCTTTTTTCGCAGCCACCAGCTGCCGCAGGATAAATACCATTCAGTCTTATGGAAGATACAGGTTCCTGTATACACACAAGGATCGGTATAAGTTCCTTCCTGTAACACTAATGTAAATCCAGCACAGATTTGTGCGCAAAGGAAACTCCGTAGGAGAAATCGCCAGCAATCAATGACAGCTGTCAGAGCGGGCGCACAGAGCCGGGCGTCACGTCTCGGGATATGAACCCTATCCCTTCATTAGGATGACAGTCAGGCTGTCAGCTAAGCAGAAGCAACCTTGGCAGACATCTCAGGGCACAACTGTCAGTGGGAAGGTAGGAAAGGAAATGGTTTACGCCATATGTATGGGATACAAGTCAGAATGGATCTTTTCCCAGTCCGTTTGCTTCCTAACAGTGGCCGCTGGTGCTCAAAATTTTTGGAGGGGCGCAAACAAACTGAAAAAAAAAAAAAAAAATTTACATATAAATGTCGGTTATTCACATGTAAACACAGGGTCTGCAGGTGAGTCATCCGTGCACAACAATAGGGCAGAGCTGGGCAGCATTAGTAGCAGCACTTCACACTGAGATATCAGGACACAGCACAGGACTAAAACTTCAACTGGAATAGTTGGCAAGTATGAGGCAGCTGCTTTTGGCCCCACAACAATGACAGGGCCCAGGGCAGCTTCCCCTTTTGCCCTGCCTTAACAGCTTCCACACCTGCCGCCGGCGGCAGGTTGGCTCTGCTGGGCGAGAGCACGTAATATAACGTTGCCTCGCCCGGCAGCCACTAGGAGCGCCCGCCTCCGATCGCCGCTGGGCACACGGGATCGCTCGTTACAGACTGATGTTAACCTCTCCTCATCTGGATTCAGCAGTGGTATCGTTGTACACATTTTTATACCAGTATCATACTTGGCTACATGTTTTTATGACTGCTTTTGCTAACGTTTGGTATTACTCGCACCATTTTTACAGTTTATGTAGCTACATCGATTTTATCTCCAGTGCAATATTTATTTTGTTACCTACTTAAAGACTATAAAAGATTTCATGCTATTCCCATCGGGCGCCGCCTTTGTGTGTATTTTGTATCCTGCTATCCATTATTCCAGTGGTTGGAGCTGCACTGGGAATCAGCCTGCAAGGAGATCAGCTAAAAGTAGTTGAATCTGTATGTGCGCTATAATTAATCGAAATTAGTCGATTAATCGATTAATCTTTTTAATTGAACACAAAAATTTTGATCAGTAACAGCCCCAATTGTAACCAATGCAGCCTCACATGTGCCATGAATGCAGCCTGATTGATGCCCATCTGCAGCCTCGGAGGGGACGAGGGGGGGGGGGCATTTGTGCTAGGAGGGGAAATTTGTGTAGGGGAGGGGGATTTGTGCTATGTTGGGGGATTGGGGGAAAGTAATTTGTGCTGGGGGGGATTTGTGCTAGGAGGGGGATTTTCTTTAGGGGGAGGGGATTTGTGCTAGGAGGGGGATTTTATTTTTAGGGGGGAGGGGATTTGTGCTAGGGCCATATGGTGAGGGAGAGGATTTGAGCTGGGGGGAATGGGGGCAAATATCTGTGCTGGGTGATCTCAGCCAGGAGGTGTATTTGTACTGGAGGGAATTTTTACTTTTTTTGGGGGGGGGGGGGGATTTTCAGTGACACTGTGCACATACATCTTAGGGGGGGGCTTTCGATGACCTTGTCCTGGCACTGCTCGAGGGCCACACAAAAAATGCAGAAGGGTGTATCTCAGTTCGCTAGTAGATCTAACACCCCCCTCCCCCCCAGACTGATAATGATGCCGTCCAGAGACGCCCCCCCACCACAGTAAGGCACTGCCTGTATTAGAGTCCCCCCCCCAATCTTGAGGAAGAAGCACAGAGCAGGGGGCGCTCTAACACAGCAGGTGCCTTACTGTCCAGATCACCAGGTGAAAACAGAGGGGGGGGTATATCCAAAGAAAATAAAAACGAATGCAGTCACCACGTCTGATGATTGATAAGCTACAATATATAAAATTTTTGGCTTTGGGATAAATTTCGCTTTAATATAAGCTAGTTCAGGGCTTCCCTCACATTGAAGGGATTTCTTCTTACTTCCTGTTTTGGCTACGGGACAGGAAGTGAAGGGAAATCCCCCCAATGGGGACACAGGCAGCAAAAAAATCTGGGTTTTAGTGCAAAGCTGCTGTTTTTTTGTTTTTTTTGGTCTAAGCTTCTAAGTGCAGATATAATTTTTACACTTAAAAAAAAAAAATTATAATAATATTTGAGAGGGGTTAAAATGAGAAAAAAAAATGTCTCCTTTAGTAAATGATTGGAATTGGCGATCAGACATGGCAGCGTAGAGAGTAGCCTGCGTCCACCCCCCCTCCCCCCCAGCACTGAATCCCCTTAAAGCCGTCCAAAGACCAGCAGATCCAACAGCTGGCGGTGAGACAATGTGCCGATCGGCGCTGAGATCCCCCCCCCCCCCGCACCTGCCATGGCTTTTCCCTGCGTCTCCGCGGTAAACGGATCCTTTATTATTCCCCGCAGAAAACACGACGACCCGAGATTTTTTCTAATATGCTGGAAAATCTCCGTAAGCAATAACGACCTCTTCCGACACGCGCCTCCGATGTTAACCCCTCCGCTGCCGGATAACGCGCGACGGGTGGCATCGCTTGCAAACGTCAGGGACGGGCACAGCGGGTGTGCCAGGGAGGGGGCGTTTTTATTTTCAGTTGCCCATCTGATCTGTATCCTCTCTTTTTTTTTTCTGCTTCTTTGTCCGCGGGAATTTTATTTCTATCGATTCGCAGCTTATTTTTTTTATTTTTAGCGCTGCAGTTCTGATGCCGCTTTCCGTTATTTTACATGGCGGCGCACGAAGAGCGCGGGGTTCATTTATTTTGTCTCATTCACCCGGATTCCATGCTTGCGATGCAATTACACTGTAATTCTTTATGATGCTTTTTCTCCTACAGCAGTCTAGCAGCAGAAAAACACGGTAAAAAAGTTGCGTTTTAAAAAAAAAAAAAATTATGATTTTTTTTTATTTTCAAAAATGATTTTAAAAAAATAATGGAAAAAAAAAGCTGTGTTTTTTTTTTCACGCACATTCATGCGTATTTATGCACGTTTAGGCGTCTGGCGTTAATGCCATGTTAATTTATTCTGGCCATTAGAATTTATTAAAAGAGAAGTATGGTAATTTTTTTTAAAATATTATTTTTTTTTTAATCATATTTAACCCCTTCATGCCTTAGGCATGTATAATCAATATGTAATATCGCACAAATCCCCCCCCCCCCCCTGTTGCTCGATCAATTGAACAGGAAGGCGGAGATCCATGGCCTTACCCTATCCGTCAATCTGGGCATCCTCCTCTCGCTGTTACTGTGGTCAGGGCCGCCATCAGGAATTTTGGGGCCCCTTACACAGCTTCAGGTATGGGTCCCCCCTGAAGCAGAGAACCGGGGGGTGGGTGCTGCCGCCGCAAATTGAGAAGTGCGGGGGTGTCGCTACGCCAGTTGAGAAACGGGGGGGGGGCACCGCAAAGTGAATTGCAAATTGAGAATGGGAAGGCGCCGTGAAACGAGAAGCTGAGGGGGCTGCCGCTGCAAATTAAGGTCAGGGGGGCTTTGGGTGCTGAAGAACAAAAAATAGGGGGATGCCATCCGGGGCCCTGGGGACCACCGGGCCCCTTAGAGGTCAGGTGGGGCTTTGGGTGCTGACAAAAAAAGGGGGATGCCATCTGGGCCCCTGGGGACCACTGGGCCCCTTAGAGGTCGGGGGGGCTTTGGGTGCTGACGTAAAAAAAGAAAAGAAAAGAGGGATGCCATCCGGGCCCCTGGGGACCACTGTGCCCCTTAGAGGTCGGGGGGGCTTTAGGTGCCGACAAAAAAAGGGGGATGCCATCTGGGCCCCTGGGGACCACCGGGACCCTTAGAGGTTGGGGGGGGCTTTGGGTGCTGACAAATAAAAAGGAAAAAAAAAGGGGGATGCCACCCGGGCCCCTTAGAGGTCGGTGGGCTTTGGGTGCTGACAAAAAAAAAAGGGAGATGCCATCCAGGCCCCTTAGAGGTCGGTGGGCTTTGGGTGCTGACAAAAAAAAAAGGGAGATGCCATCCGAGGCCCCTGGGGACCACCAGGCCCCTTAGAGGTCTAGGGGGGCTTTGAGTGCTGATGAAAAAAAAAGGGATGCCATCTGGCCTCCTGGGGATTACTGGGCCGCTTAGAGGTCGGGGGGCTGACAAACAAAAAAAATAGGGGGATGCCATCCGGCCCCTGGGGACCACGAGGCCCCTTAGAGGTCTAGGGGGGCTTTGGGTGCTGATGAAAAAAAAGAGGGATGCCATCCGGGCTCCTGGGGATTACTGGGCCGCTTAGAGGTCGGGGGGCTTTGGATGCTGACGAACCAAAAAAATAGGGGGATGCCATCCGGCCCCTGGGGACCACCGGGCTCCTTAGAGGTTGGGGGGCTTTGAGTGCTGACGAACAACAACAAAAAAGAGAGATGCCATCTGGGCCCCTTGGGGACCACCGGGCCCCTTACAGGTGTAGTGCCTGTACCCCCCTGTTGGCGGCCCTGACTGCGGTAGAGGTGCGGGGAGGAGGACGATGATGAGATTAGAAACAAAGTAATGTACATGTAGTGGTCTAGGAAGGGTTTCAAAGCCATTTCCAAGGCTTTGGAACTCCAATGAACTACAGGGAGAAGTCATTATCCACAAATGGAGATAACTTGGAGCAGTGGTGAACCTTCCCAGAAGTGGCCAAACTCCAAAAATTATTCCAAGAGCGACGACTCATCAAGGGGGTCATAAAAGAACCCAGAACAACATCTAAAGACCTGTAGGCCTCACTTACCTCAGGTAAGGTCAGTGTTCATGATTCAACAATAAGAAAGATACTGGGCAATGGTCTGGGGCTGCTTTGCAGCTTCAGGACTTGGACCAGCGGCGGCTGGTGTTCAAAGTTTTTAAGGGGGTGCAAACAGACCAAAAAAGAAAAATGCAAAAAAAAGATGCAAAATAAATTAAAAATCAGAAAGGGCCAAATACTTTTTCACAGCATTGTAAATTGTTATTAGGAGAATGGCGTGTTGTGGAGGTTTCGCCATAAAGGTCATGGGAATTTGAAGACGTCTTTGTCACTCTAGATTAGGCATGTCCAAAGTCCGGCCTGCTGGCCAATTGCAGTCCGCGTTCCGGTTTTGAGCGGCCCACCTGGTTATTTGGATATATATATCTTTTGTGGCCCCCGACGATCTCCCAGCGCCTGGGCCACAAAAGATGTAAATGCTGGCTGCCTTGGAGGGGACAGGAAGTAGGCGGGACAAGTGCCGTACACACGGGAGGAGTATTTCCTGTTTATGGGCGGCCTTTGTAATAGGAAGTCCCGTCTCCGATGCTGCCATTGAATGACTGTTCTGTTCATAAAAATGAGGCGGGACTTTCTATGAAAGAGGCCGCCGTGTAAATAGGAGATTCTCCTGTAGGTAATCTTTGACGCTCGTGAGTGCATTCCTGACAATGGTGGGTGGTGGGTGCTGCATTCCTGGCAATGGTGGGTGCTGCATTCCTGGCAATGGTGGCTGCTGCATTCCTGGCAATGGTGGGTGCTGAATTCCTGGCAATGGTGGGTGCTGAATTCCTGGCAATGGTGGGTGCTGAATTCCTGGCAATGGTGGGTCTGCAGATTGGCACTGACCCTTATTTTGCTTCACAGTTCTTTATTTAAAATGAAAAAATAAATCCTGAAACTTCGCTCTTAAAGTGAAGGTGCGTGTTATATGCCAATTAATACGGTATATCCAAATAACACGCCCGTCTCTTTACTCACACACAGCCACAAAGGCAAGAGAATTCTTGTTGGGCGGTGTATTAGTTGCTCGGAGGAACACACTTACACCAAATTTTAATGATGTCAGGCAAAATGGTCGGCCCTCACGCATGTTCACTTTATCAAATCTGGCCCTCTTTGAAAAAAGTTTGGACACCCCTGACCTAAGCCGTCAGATATTCGTTGTTATTAGGAGAATGTTGTTTATCGGACATTTTGCCATAAGGTATGCCAGTTACAGTGAGTAGGCCAAGTAGAGTTAGAACTTGAGGATGCATTTTTTACTCTTAGTGAGACCTTTGCCTATCCATGGTCAGACTAACCATCTAACCTGGCAGATATACATTGTAATTAGGAGAACGCCGTGTATCGAACGTTTCGCCATGAGGTCTGCCAGCTACAATGACTGCGTCCTGGGTGTTTGAAGACGCCGTTTTCGACTCTTGATAAGACATTTACCTATACATGGTCAGACTAGGAGAACAACGTGTATCAGACTTTTCCCCACAATGTTTGGATCATGGGAGTTCGAAGATGTCTTTGTCATACTTGATAAACCATTTGCCCATCCATGGTCAGACTAACCACCTAACCTGGCAGATATTCATTGTTATTAGGAGAACGCTGTGTATCGGACGTTTCGGCATGAGGTCTACCAGCTACAATAAGCAGGTCATGGGTGTTTGAAGATGCCTTTTTCGATTCTTGATGAGACATTTACCTATACATGGTCAGACTAGGAGAACAACGTGTATCAGACTTTTCCCCACAATATTTGGATCATGGGAGTTCGACGACGTCTTTGTTGTCAGACTAACCACCTAAGCTGTCAGATATACATTGTAATTAGGAGAACGCTGTGTATCGAACGTTTTGACCTGAAGGTCTGCCAGCTACAATGACTCGGGTCACGGGTGTTTGAAGATGACTTTTTCGATTCTTGATGAGACATTTACCTATACTTGGTCAGACTTGGAGAACAACGTGTATCAGACTTTTCCCCACAATGTTCGGATCATGGGAGTTTGAAGATGTCTTTGTCGTACTTGATGAACCATTTGCCCATCCATGGTCAAACGAACCACCTAAGCTGTAAGATAGACATTGTAATTAGGAGAACGTCGTGTATAGGACTTTGCGCCATGAGGTCTACCAGCTACAATGTGCGATTCATGGGAGTTTGAAGACATTGTTGTCCCACTTGAAGAGTCATTTGCCTAACCATAGTCAGACTAACCATCTAAGATATACATTGTAATTAGGAGAACGCCGTCTATCAGGCGTTTCGTCATAAGGTCTGCCACTCTACAGTGCGTAGGCCATGTAGAGTTAGAAGATGCACTTTTCGCTCTTGATGAGACATTTGCCCATCCTTGGTCAAACTAACCACCTAAGCTGTAAGATATACATTGTAATTAGGAGAAACCGGTGTATCGGACATTTTGCACCATGAGGTCTGCCAGCTACAATGAGCCGGTCACGGGTGTTTGAAGATGACTTTTTCGATTCTTGATGAGACATTTACCTATACATGGTCAGACTTGAAGAACGTGTATCAGACTTTTTCCCACAATGTTCGGATCATGGGAGGTCGAACACGTCTTTGTCGTACTTGATGAACCATTTGCCTATCCATGGTCAAACTAACCACCTAAGCCAGGGGTCCTCAAACTTTTTAAACAGGGGGCCAGTTCACTGTCCCTCAGACCGTTAGAGGGCCGGGTCCTTCACTGCCGCCTCCCCCCCCCCGCCAAAAAAAAAACTGAAAGTCCCCAAACCCATGCCCATCACTGCAGCCTCACTTTCAATGCCTCCTTACTATGCCCTCATTGCAGCCCCCTCACCATCATTACAAGCCCCCCTCACAATCGATACAAGCCCCCCTTACCATTATTACAAGCCCCTTTCACCATTGCAGCCCCCCACCATCATTACAAGCCCCCCTCACCATTGCAGCCCCCCCTCACCATTATCACAAGCCCCCTCACCATTGCAGCACCCCACCATCATTATAAGCCCCCCTCACCATTGCAACCCCCCCTCAACATTATCACAAGCCCCCTCACCATTGCAGCACCCCACCATCATTACAAGTTCCCCACACTATTGCAGCCCCCACCATTATCACAAGCCCCCCCACCATCATTACAAGCCCCCCTCAATATTGCAGCCCCCCCTCACTATTATCACAAGCCCCCTCACCATTGCAGCTCCCCCACCATCATTACAAGCCCCCCCCCACCATCATTACAAAACCCCCCACCATCATACAAGCCCCCCTCACCATTGAAGCCCCCCACCATTATTACAAGCCCATTGAAGCCTTACTGTGCCAAATGATGTCTGACCTGTCTGTGTGTGTATCAGGATCTCCTGCTCCTGCTGTGTCAGAAGCTCATTGAAAAGTTCGGGCGCGCTGTGTGATAGTAGTTGTGTGATAGGGCGGGACTACTATCACACAGCGCGCCTGAACTTTTCAATGAGCTTCTGACACAGTGACTTTTCACAGCGCGCCCAAACTTTTCAATGAGCTTCTGACACAGCAGTCTACTGGCCCTGCATGCAGTGGGCCGGATAAAGGTGCTCGGCAGGCCGCATGCGGCCCGCGGGCCGTAGTTTGAGGACCACTGACCTAAGCTGTAAGATAGACATTGTAATTAGGAGAACGTCGTGTATAGGACTTTGCGCCATGAGGTCTACCATCTACAATGTGCGATTCATGGGAGTTTGAAGACGTTGTTGTCCCACTTGAAGAGTCATTTGCCTAACCATAGTTAGACTAACCATCTAATATATACATTGTAATTGGGAGAATGCCGTCTATCGGACGTTTCGTCATAAGGTCTGCCACTCTACAGTGAGAAGGCCATGTAGAGTTAGAAGATGCATTTTTGGCACTTGATGAGACATTTGCCCATCCTTGGTCAGACTAACCACCTAAGCTGTTAGATATACATTGTAATTAGGAGAACGCCGTGTATCGAACGTTTTGACCTAAAGGTCTGTCAGCTACAATGACTCGGGTCATGGGTGTTTGAAGATGACTTTTTCGGTCTTGATGAGACATTTACTTATACATGGTCAGACTAGAACAACGTGTATCAGACTTTTCCCCACAATGTTCGGATCATGGGAGTTTGAAGACATCTTTGTCGTACTTGATGAACCATTAACACATCCATGGTCATACTAAACACCTAAGCCATCAGATATTTATCGTTATTAGGAGAATGGCGTTTATCGGACGTTTGAAGACGTTGTTGTCCCACTTGAAAAGTCATTTGCCTAACCATAGTCAGACTAATCATCTAAGATATACATTGTAATTAGGAGAACGCCGTCTATCGAACGTTTCGTCATAAGGTCTGCCACTCTACAGTGAGAAGGCCATGTAGAGTTAGAAGATGCATTTTTCGCACTGGATGAGACATTTGCCCATCCATGGTCAAACTAACCACCTAAGCTGTCAGATATACATTGTAATTAGGAGAACGCTGTGTATTGGATGTATTGCCAGCTACAATGACTGGGTCATGGGTGTTCGAAGACGTCTTTGTCGTACTTGAAGAACCATTTGGCCATCCATGGTCAGACTAACCACCTAAGCCGTCAGATATTCATCGTTATTAGGAGAATGGCGTTTATCGGACGTTTTGCCATGAGGTCTACCAGCTACAATGTGCGATTCATGGAAGTTTGAAGACGTTGTTGTCCCACTTGAAGAGTCATTTGCCTAACCATAGTCAGACTAACCATCTAAGATATACATTGTAATTAGGAGAACGCTGTGTATTGGATGTTTCGCCATGAGGTCTGCCAGCTACAATGACCGGGTCATGGGTGTTTGAAGACGCCTTTTTCGGTCTTGATGAGACATTTACCTATACATGGTCAGACTAGAACAACGTGTATCAGACTTTTCCCCACATTGTTCGGATCATGGGAGTTTGAAGACATCTTTGTCGTACTTGATGAACCATTTGCCCATCCATGGTCAGAATAACCACCTAAGCCATCGGATATTCATCATTATTAGGAGAACGCCGTGTATCGGTCGTTTCGCCATAAGGTCTACCAGCTACAATGTGCAATTCATGGGAGTTTGAAGACGTTGTTGTCCCACTTGAAGAGTCATTTGCCTAACCATAGTCAGACTAACCATCTAAGATATACATTGTAATTAGGAGAACGCCGTCTATCGGACGTTTCGTCATAAGGTCTGCCACTCTACAGTGAGAAGGCCATGTAGAGTTAAAAGATGCATTTTTCGCACTTGATGAGACATTTGCCCATCCTTGGTCAGACTAACCACCTAAGCTGTTAGATATACATTGTAATTAGGAGAACGCCGTGTATCGAACGTTTTGACCTAAAGGTCTGTCAGCTACAATGACTCGGGTCATGGGTGTTTGAAGATGACTTTTTCGGTCTTGATGAGACATTTACCTATACATGGTCAGACTAGAACAACGTGTATCAGACTTTTCCCCACATTGTTCGGATCATGGGAGTTTGAAGACATCTTTGTCGTACTTGATGAACCATTTGCCCATCCATGGTCAGACTAACCTAAGCCATCGGATATTCATCATCATTAGGAGAACGCCGTGTATCGGACGTTTCACTATAAGGTCTACCAGCTACAATGTGTGATTCATGGGAGTTTTAAGACGTTGTTGTCCCACTTGAAGAGTCATTTGCCTAACCATAGTCAGACTAACCATCTAAGATATACATTGTAATTAGGAGAACGCCATCTATCGGACGTTTCGTCATAAGGTCTGCCACTCTACAGTGAGAAGGCCATGTAGAGTTAGAAGATGCATTTTTCGCACTTGATGAGACATTTGCCTATCCTTGGTCAGACTAACCACCTAAGCTGTCAGATATACATTGTAATTAGGAGAACGCTGTGTATTGGATGTTTCGTCATGAGGTCTGCCAGCTACAATGACTGGGTCATGGGTGTTCGAAGACGTCTTTGTCGTACTTGAAGAACCATTTGCCCATCCATGGTCAGACTAACCACCTAAGCCGTCAGATATTCATCGTTATTAGGAGAATGGCGTTTATCGGACGTTTTGCCATGAGGTCTACCAGCTACAATGTGCGATTCATGGAAGTTTGAAGATGTTGTTGTCCCACTTGAAGAGTCATTTGCCTAACCATAGTCAGACAAACCATCTAAGATATACATTGTAATTAGGAGAACGCTGTGTATTGGATGTTTCGCCATGAGGTCTGCCAGCTACAATGACTGGGTCATGGGTGTTTGAAGACGCCTTTTTCGGTCTTGATGAGACATTTACCTATACATGGTCAGACTAGAACAACGTGTATCAGACTTTTCCCCACATTGTTCGGATCATGGGAGTTTGAAGACATCTTTGTCGTACTTGATGAACCATTTGCCCATCCATGGTCAGACTAACCTAAGCCATCGGATATTCATCATCATTAGGAGAACGCCGTGTATCGGACGTTTCACTATAAGGTCTACCAGCTACAATGTGTGATTCATGGGAGTTTTAAGACGTTGTTGTCCCACTTGAAGAGTCATTTGCCTAACCATAGTCAGACGGCGTTCTCCTAATTACAATGTATATCTTAGATGGTTAGTCTATCGGACGTTTCGTCATAAGGTCTGCCACTCTACAGTGAGAAGGCCATGTAGAGTTAGAAGATGCATTTTTCGCACTTGATGAGACATTTGCCTATCCTTGGTCAGACTAACCACCTAAGCTGTCAGATATACATTGTAATTAGGAGAAAGCCGTGTATCGAACGTTTTGACCTGAAGGTCTGTCAGAATGGCGTTTATCGGACATTTTCCCATGAGGTCTACCAGCTACAATGTGCGATTCATGGAGTTTGAAGACATTGTTGTCCCACTTGAAGGGTCATTTGCCTAACCATAGTCAGACTAACCATCTAAGATACACATTGTAATTAGGAGAACGCTGTGTATTGGACGTTTCGCCATGAGGTCTGCCAGCTACAATGACTGGCCCCCCCACCATCATTACCTATACATGGTCAGACTAGAACAACGTGTATCAGACTTTTCCCCACAATTTTCACATCATGGGAGTTCGAAGACGTCTTTGTTGTACTTGATGAACCATTTGCCCATCCATGGTCAGACTAACCACCTAAAGCCATCAGATATTCATCATTATTAGGAGAATGGCGTTTATCAGATGTTTCGCCATAAGGTCTACCAGCTACAATGAGTAGGCCTTGTAGAGTTAGAAGGTGCATTTTTCGCTCTTGATGAGACATTTGCCCATCCATGGGCAAACTAACCACCTAAGCTGTCAGATATACATTGTAACTAGGTGAATGCCGTAAAGCGGACGTTTCGCCATGAGGTCTACCAGCTACAATGACCAGGTCATGGGTGTTTGAAAACGCCTTTTTCGCTCTTGATGAGACATTTGCCCATCCATGGTCAAACTAAGCAGCTAAGCCATTAGATATTCGTCGTAATTATGGGATTGGCAAGAATCGGATGCTTTGCCCTAAGTTCTGCCAGCTAGGATCAGAAGCACACGGATACTTGCTAGCCTATTCCAATTTCAGGTCAACTCTTACAGCACACGGGCAAACGCTGCCCCATCGTGATACGGTGGCCCTTTGCACGACGTTCCCTACAGGAAGGTGCGCTGTGGCGAGCGCGGTACATCCGCGGTGTGCGTTCCCAGGCACATGGAACGGACCTAAAGCCCTGACAGATAACAGAAAATACGCCTGCCCCTTTCAAGGGAGGTGACATTGCTGCGAGTCCCAGCACCTCCTCCCCTCCTCAGCTGCTTCTCCTTTTCCTCTGTGCGGCCTGGGGCAGTTCTCAGGAGCCTCTGGGAGGAGGCTGCCCGGCTCTGAGCCCACAGCAGAGGGATGAGGGGGAAAAAGGGAGGAGGAGGAGGAGAGAGCTGGCGAGGGAGGGGGAGTCCCTGGTGAGTGTTGCAGGTCTTTGGCAGAGGGAGACAGGAAACAGAGCTGTGAAGTCAATAGCTTTGCGAGAGCGAGCGAGCGAGCGAGCGAGAGGAGAGGCAAAAAGCCCAGGGCAAGTGACAGTGAGGCTTCATCGTTTTTTTTTTTTGGTGGGGCAGTTTTGTGGATCAAGTCAACGCAGGTCATCAAAGAACGCAAAGAGGAAAACGGGGTCGCCGGGAATGGCAGTCGATCTAAAGGGGGAAGTGGCCGCACGTTGGGGGACGGAGAGAGGTGCTAAGTGCTGAAGAGCACATTCTGCCCCCCCCCCATGACTCTTTTGCCCCCCTGCCCCGCGAAGGTAGACTCCAAAGAGCAGAACTTGTTTTGCTTGCCTTGACAAAGTCTCACGTTGGATCCGAAGTTTCGGCTAACTACCTAGGTACGTCTACGGAGCCCCATTCCCCGTACGTAGGCAGGCTCGTTTTTCTTGGCGGGGGGGGGGGGGGAAGCGGGTTTCGTGAGTTTCTTTGGGAAGAGCGTTTTATGAGCGCGT
Source organism: Rana kukunoris (assembly GCA_029574335.1). NCBI lineage: Eukaryota > Metazoa > Chordata > Amphibia > Anura > Ranidae > Rana > Rana kukunoris. The sequence goes on along the minus strand of JAJQKJ010002143.1, from coordinate 76,204 downwards.
GCCTTGAGCCTCTACGACTCGGCTCGGTACGTGACTGGTTAATCTCGACGCGAAAGGGGATCTGTGATGTCTGCTCCCTGCGAGGGAAGGATGTGATCAGCGTCTTGCGTGAAATGAGGGGGCAGCGGATGTGATGGATGCTAATTGCAGCGTTAAGGCTTCTGTTATGTGACAGGTGCTCGCCGTGAGGACGGTAAAAAGGAGGTGACGGGGGGGTGACAGGTGCAACGGCGGGAGGCCGCGCGTCCATCGGGGTGCCCCAGATACCGAGACGCGGAACTTGCGAAAGGGGAGGGGAGGGAAGTACGAGGCGAGCGTGGAAAAATAAAAAAATGTCCGGGATACGATAGGACGATAGGAGGGCTTTGGCTCGGGCGAGGGATGCTCGCGGGCGGCTCGTCGACGTCTCTTTTTTTTTTTTGTTCCTGCGCTCGTCCTTGAAAAACGATCCGCCGCTGATTTCCACAACTTTTTGGCTTTTCCAGCTTCTTTGACGCATAGCGTTCTCCAGAGAGCCGGCGAGATTTTCCTGAATTTCTGAGGCTAAATATAGAGCTTGCTGCGCTCCGGTGGCCGGCTGATGCCGAAGAACAGGTAACCTTAAAGGGGCTCCGGAGGGACGAATGTTACATTTCATGTCATCAATTCATGCGACTCGCTACATTGATACGTGTTTTGCTGTGTCATAGCTTCACGCCTGTATGTTGTATGAAGATCCATTATTTCTCTCGGTATAGCAAGTGGTGCAGCCAGTAACCCTTTTATACGGCTGTTGAGATAAAATCATTTGCCAGGTAAAGCACAAGGTTTGAGATGCTGCTGAGATAAAATCATTTGCCAGGTAAAGCACAAGGTTTGAGATACTGCTGCTGAGATAAAATCATTTGCCAGTTAAAGCACAAGGTTTGAGATGCTGCTGCTGAGATAAAATCATTTGCCAGGTAAAGCACAAGGTTTGAGATGCTGCTGAGATAAAATCATTTGCCAGGTAAAGCACAAGGTTTGAGATGCTGCTGAGATAAAATCATTTGCCAGGTAAAGCACAAGGTTTGAGATACTGCTGCTGAGATAAAATCATTTGCCAGGTAAAGCACAAGGTTTGAGATACTGCTGCTGAGATAAAAATCATTTGCCAGGTAAAGCACAAGGTTTGAGATACTGCTGCTGAGATAAAATCATTTGCCAGGTAAAGCACAAGGTTTAAGATACTGCTGCTGAGATAAAATCATTTGCCAGGTAAAGCACAAGGTTTGAGATACTGCTGCTGAGATAAAACAGTTTGCCAGGTAAAGCACAAGGTTTGACATCTGTTTATGGATACATAGATTCTTTCTTTGGTGGCCATTCTATACATCAAGTGTATATCAAATATATATATATATATAGAGAGAGAGAGATGCCAAATCTTGTGCTTTATCTGGCAGATGATTTTATCACAGCAGTCATATACATAGTATACAAGTGATTCTTTCTCTGGTCTGTATATCAAGTGGTGCAGACAATAACCTTTTTCTATGGCTACTGAGATCAAATCATTTCGAGGTAAAGCACAAGGTTTGAGATACTGCTGCTGGGATAAAATCATTTGCCAGGTAAAGCACAAGGTTTGACGTCTGTTTAGGGATAGATAGATTCTTTCTTTGGTGGCCATTCTATACATCAAGTGGTGCCGTCAAATAGCCTTTTATATGGCTGAGATATATATATATATATACGGCTGCTGAGATAAAACAATATGCCAGCTAAAGCACAAGGTTTGACATCGGTACATGGATACAGAGATTCTTTCTCGGGTGGCTGTCTCTATATCAAGTGGGCCAGTGAATTACTTGACTCGATAGGTTTGGTGTTTGTAGATATATATATACAGTATACGGCTGCTGAGATAAAACAATGTGCCAGCTAAAGCACAAGGTTTGAGATCTGTACATGAATACATAGATTCTTTCTCTTGTTGTTATCTGTATAGCAAGTGGGGCAGTCAATTACCCTTTTATACAGCTGCCGAGATAAAATAATTTGCCAGGTAAAGCACAAGGTTTGACATCTGTTTAGGGATACATAGATTATTTTTTTGGTGGCCATTCTATACATCAAGTGGTCCCGTCAATTACACTTTTATATGGCTGAGATAAAATCATTTGCCAGGTAAAGCACAAGGTTTGAGATCTGTACATGGATACAGAGATTCTTGCTCTGGTGGTCTCTAGATCAAGTGGGGCAGTGAATTTCTCTTTTATACGACTCGATGGGTTTGGGGTTTGTAGATACAATGGTTACACCTGATATACAGATCTCAAACCTTGTGCTTTATCTGGCAAATTATTTTTATCTCTGCATCCACATAAAAAGGTTATTGTCTGCACCACTTGATATACAGACCAGAGAAAGAATCACGTGTATCCTATGTATATGACTGCTGTGATAAACTCATCTGCCAGATAAAGCACAAGATTTGGCATCTCTCTCTCTCTCTCTCTCTCTCTCTCTCTATATATATATATATATATATATATATATATATATATATATATATACTACTGCTGAGATAAAACAATTTGCCAGATATAACATAAGGTTTGGAGCCAGCATATGAATACAGAGAGTCTTTCTCGTATGGCTGTCTGTATATCAAGTGTGGCACTCAATAACCCTTTAATATGGCTGCTGAGATAAAATCATTTGCAAGCTAAAGCACAAGATTTGGAGTCTGTATATAGATACTGACATTCATTCTCTGGTGGTTGCCCGTATATCAGGTGGTGCAGTCAATAGCCTTTTGATATGCTGAGATAAAATCATTTGCCAGATAAAGCACAATATTTCGAGTCTGTATATTCGACGGTGCAGTCAATGAGCTTTTTATACAGCTGCTGAGATAAAATCTTTTGCAAGCTAAAGCACGAGATTTGGAGTCTGTGAATAGATACTGGGATTTTTTCTCTGGCGGTTGCCCGTATATCAGGTGGTGCAGTCAGTGGCCTTTTGATACGGCTGCTTGGATAAAATCATTTGCCGGATAAAGCACAAGATTTTGAGTCTGTATGCGGATACATAGATTCATTCTCTGGTGGCCGTCTGTACATTCAGCGATGCAGTCAATGAGCTTTTTATACAGCTGCTGAGATAAAATCATTTGCAGGATAAAGCACAAGGTTTGGAATCTGTATATGGGGGAGAATTACTAAATCTGGTGCAGTTGTGCATAGTAACCAATCAGCTGCTAACTTCAGCTTGTTCAATTAAGCTTTGACAAAAAAAAAAAAACGGAAGTTGATTGGTTTCTATGCATTATATTTTTCTTGTGGGTTTCAGTGTATCAAGTGGGGCAGCCAAAAAGCTTTTTATACGGCTGCTGAGGTAAAATCATTTGCAGGATAAAGCACAAGATTTGAAGTCTGAATATGGATACTGGGATTCTTTCTCTGGCGGTTGCCCGTATATCAGTATATTTTATACGGCTGCTGAGGTAAAAATCATTTGCCAGATAAAGCACAAGGTTCTACGTCTATATAGGGACACATAGGGCCAGATTCACGTATTCCAGAGCATCTTTGCTCTGGAGTAACGCTTCTGATTTGCGTTGCGCTGCCGAAATTTTAGGAGCAAGTGCTGTCATTCACGAAGCACTTGCTCCTAAAGTTGCGGCAGCGCATCACAAATGAGCCGGCGGAATTCAAATGTCGCGGGTACGGGGCGTGTAGTATGCTAACTACGCGCGATCCCGCCGCCAACGTACTGCGCATGCGTCGAGTGTCAAAACATCCCCGTGCGCATGCTCCAAAATCTGTGAATGAACGTCAATGACGTCACATTCCCATTCATGACCGTTTTACGCAAGCGACGTTTTTTTGTTTTTTTTCGACGCGATGACGACGCCTATACCTAACATAGGATACTCCAACCCCATGTAGGTATAACTATGCGCCGCGTATCCCGTCCGGAAACGTCGTATCGTCATTGCGTCGCGCCGGATTTCGATCGTGAATTGCCGATTTCCGCTCATTAACATATTTTTTGAGCGTAAATCGGCGGGAACGCCCCCGGCGCCATTTTTAAGTTGAAGTAACGATGCGATGGCGAAACTCAGTTACGCTGCTCGCATCGGAGCTTCAACCCGGCGTTTCTTGTTTTCTGGTTACAGAAAACAGAAACGCCGGCTCAAAGTCACAGTTAGGCTGGCGGATCACTCGATCCGCCAGCGTAACTGTTCCTGAATCTGGCCCATAGATTCTTTCTCTGGTGGCTTTCTGTATATCAAGTGGTGCACTCAATTGTTTTTTTTTTTCTGCTGAGATAAAATAATTTGCCAGATAAAGCACAAGGTTTGACACCTGTGCACAGGATGCACAGGGGTTGATTTACTAATCACAGGTAGACTGTACATCCTTTCCCCAGAACTTAGTAAACGAGGTGACGCTTCACTTTGCAGAGAGCACCCAATCACATGCAAGGAAATTAATAAGTCAGCCTCTTTGCTTGCACACGATTGGATGATGGAAGGCAACAGACCCGCCCCCCTGATTTACTAAGCTCCGGAGGAACTGCACGTGAAAAGCTGCAAAGTCTATTGGCTGCCAGTAACTCCGCCCCGGAGATTCTCTCTTTTGTGGTTCTCTGTATATCAAGTGGTGCCGTCACTAACCCTTTTATACGGCTGCTGAGATAAAATCATTTGCCTGATAAAGCACAAAGTTTGAGATCTGTATATTAATACGGCGATTCTTTCTCTTGTCGCTATTAGCTCTATATCAAGTGGTGCCGTCACTAACCCTTTTATATGGCTGCTGAGATAAAATCATTATCCAGATAAAGCACACGGTTTGAGATCTGTATATGGCTACATATGATTCTTTCTCTGGTGGCCGTCTGTATATCAGCTGTACAGTCAATAACCCTTTTATATGGCTGCTGAGATAAAATCATTATCCAGATAAAGCACACGGTTTGAGATCTGTAGATGGCTATATACAATTCTTTCTCTGGTGGCTATCTCTAAATCAAGTGGTGCAGCCAATGACCGTCATATACAGCTGCTGAGATAAAATCATTTGCCAGATAAAGCACAAAGTTTGAGATCTGTATATGGATACATAGATTCTTTCTCTGTATATCAAGTGGGGCAGCCAATAACCGTCATATACGGCTGCTGAGATAAAATTATTTGCCAGATAAAGCGTAAGGTTTGGAGTCTGTTATAGGGATAAATGATTCTTTCCCCGTATATCAAGTGGTTCAGTCTATTACCCATTTATATGACTGCTGAGATGAAATTATTTGCACGATAAAGCACAAAGTCTGAGGTCTGTATATGAATACATCGATTCTTTCTCTTGTCGCCATCTCTATATCAAGTGGTGCCATCAATTACCCTTTTATATGGCTGCTGAGATAAAATTATTTTCCAGGTAAAGCACAAGGTTTGGAGTCTGTATAGGGGTCTCTGGTGGCTGTCTGTATATCAAGTGGTGTCGTCAACTCTTATATAGGACTGCTGAGATGAAATCATTTGCAAGATAAAGCACAAAGTTTGAGATCTGTATATGGATATGTAGATTATTTCTCTTGTTACCTAACTGTGTATCAAGTGGCGCAGTTGATTGCCCTTTTATATGGCCGCTGAGATAAAATCATTATCCAGATAAAGCACAAGGTTTGAGATCTGCATGTGGCTACATATAATCTTTTCTCCGGTGGCCGTCTGTATATCAAGTGATGCAGTCTATTACCTTTTTATAAGAGTGCTGAGATGCAATCATTTGCAAGATAAAGCACAAGGTTTGTTGATTCTTCCTCCTGTTTACCAGACCTTATTCACAGATGTTTTGGTTTCTGAAGAGCGATCCACATTCTGATCGCCCTTCAGAGAGCATTTGGCAGGCTGTGAGGAGGCGTCGCCCTCCCGCCGGACCCCACACTAGTCCAGCAAAAGGGGGAGTGGTTGTGGGGTGGGGGGTAAAACTGCAGCTCAACTACAGGGTTCTACCCCCCCCCCCCCCAACTACCAGTGAGAACGAGCGCTCACGTGGCAAAGTCATAAACCCTTTTGTACTGCCGCTGAGGTAAAATCATTTGCCAGCCAAAGCACAAGGCTTGGAGTTTGCAGATGGATACATTGATTCTTTCTCTCGCGATTAATGTTTATCGAGTGGCGCAGTCAGTAACCCATTTATGCGGCCGCTGAAATAAAATTATTTGCAGGGTAAAGCACAAGGTTTGGAGGTCAGGCAGTTTGTTTCCTCTGGTGGAGAAGTGTGAAGGTGCGTTTTCAATGGGAGGGAAGTCCCATTCTCTGCTTTATATATATATATATAGACCCCGGAGTGAGCCCCTTCGGGGTGACTTTGATCCCGCCTCCAGGGGGCGCTCCAAGTCATCCGCAAAACTTGCATCTCTACAGTTCAGTTCTGGGCACAACTTAAAAATAAGCGTTGCAGTGGGGCCCCCTTTCCTGCACTGCAAGGGTTGGATGCTCATTAGGCCTGAGAGGGGGGGGGGGGGTTCCCTCTAGCAGGCCCCAGCAGGCAGGGCGGGGATGTAAGGAGAGACTCTGATTGGCACTCCTGAGTATAAAGGGGAACTCCAATGAGCATTCCTGGATATAAGGGGGGGGGGGGACTCTGATAGGCACTCCTGGATGTAGTGGGGGGGGACTATGATGTGCATTCCTGGATGTAGTGGGGGGGGGGGACTATGATGGGCATTCCTGGATGTAGTGGGGGGGGGGACTATGATGGGCACTCCTGGATGTAGTGGGGGGGGGACTATGATGGGCACTCCTGGATGTAGTGGGGGGGACTATGATGGGCACTCCTGGATGTAGTGGGGGGGACTATGATGGGCATTCCTGGATGTAGTGGGGGGGGACTATGATGGGCACTCCTGGATGTAGTGGGGGGGGGACTATGATGGGCACTCCTGGATGTAGTGGGGGGGGGACTATGATGGGCACTCCTGGATGTAGTGGGGGGGGGACTATGATGGGCACTCCTGGATGTAGTGGGGGGGGGGACTATGATGGGCACGCCTGGATGTAAGGAGAGAATCTGATGGACACTCTTGAATGTAATGTGTTGGCTCTAATGAGCACTTTTGTATGTAAGAAGAGACTCTGATGGACACTCCTGGAGATATAAGGGGGGACTCTGATGGACACTCCTGGAGATATAAGGGGGGACTCTGATGGACACTCCTGAAGATATAAGGGGGGACTCTGATGGACACTCCTGGAGATATAAGGGGGAAAGCTGATGGACAATCTTGGAGATGTAAGGGGGGCTCTGATGGACATTCCTAGAGATATAGGGGGGACTCTGATGGACACTGCTGGAGATATAAGATGGACTCTGATGGAAACTCCTGGAGATGTAAGGGGGACTCTGATGGACACTCTTGGAGATGTAAGGGGGACTCTGATGGACACTCTTGGAGATGTAAGGGGGACTCTGATGGACACTCCTAGAGATATAAATGGGGACTCTGATGGACACTCCTGGAGATATAAGGGGGGACTCTGATGGACACTCCTGGAGATATAAGGGGGACTCTGATGGACACTCCTAGAGATATAAATGGGGACTCTGATGGACACTCCTAGAGATATAAATGGGGACTCTGATGGACACTCCTGGAGATATAAGGGGGGACTCTGATGGACACTCCTGAAGATATAAGGGGGGACTCTGATGGACACTCCTGGAGATATAAGGGGGACTCTGATGGACACTCCTAGAGATATAAATGGGGACTCTGATGGACACTCCTAGAGATATAAATGGGGACTCTGATGGACACTCCTGGAGATATAAGGGGGGACTCTGATGGACACTCCTGGAGATATAAGATGGACTCTGATGGACACTCCTGAAGATATAAGGGGGACTCTGATAGACACTCTTGGAGATGTAAGGGGGACTCTGATGGACACTCCTAGAGATATAAATGGGGACTCTGATGGACACTCCTGGAGATATAAGGGGGGACTCTGATGGACACTCCTGAAGATATAAGGGGGGACTCTGATGGACACTCCTGGAGATATAAGATGGACTCTGATGGACACTCCTGGAGATATAAGATGGACTCTGATGGACACTCCTGGAGATATAAGGGGGACTCTGATGGACACTCTTGGAGATGTAAGGGGGACTCTGATGGACACTCTTGGAGATATAAGATGGACTCTGATGGACACTCCTGGAGATATAAGATGGACTCTGATGGGCACTCCTGGAGATATAAGGGGGACTCTGATGGACACTCCTGGAGATATAAATGGGGACTCTGATGGACACTCTTGGAGATGTAAGGGGGACTCTGATGGACACTCCTGGAGATATAAGGGGGGCTCTGATGGATCCTTCTGGAGATATAAGGGGGACTCTGATGGACACTCCTGGAGATATAAGGGGGACTCTGATGGACACTTCTGAAGATATAAGGGGGACTCTGATGGACACTCCTGGAGATATAAGGGGGCTCTGATGGATCCTTCTGGAGATATAAGGGGGGACTCTGATGGACACTCCTGGAGATATAAGGGGGCTCTGATGGATCCTTCTGGAGATATAAGGAGGACTCTGATGGACACCTCTGGAGATATAAGGGGGGACTCTGATGGACACTCCTGGAGATATAAGGGGGGACTCTGATGGACACTCCTGGAGATATAAGGGGGCTCTGATGGATCCTTCTGGAGATATAAGGAGGACTCTGATGGACACTCCTGGAGATATAAGGGGGGATTCTGATGGACACCTCTGGAGATATAAGAGAAAAGGCAGAAGAGGCAGCTGCCTGGGGCACTTCAGCAGGAAGGGCAAAAAAGGCAAGACCTGAAACCTACGCTGCGGGAGGGAAGAGGGAAGGGGGAGCAACACTTTGGCCTCCATCATCATCTAGAAATCAAAAATATATTTTTTTGCATAGACTTGCCCTTTAAATCTGCCTTCCGGCCTTCCCTTTAGTCTTGCGTAGTTGTACCGGCTCCTCTCCTGCACTGAAATGTCTTTCTTTGATTTCACGCACACTGTGAGCTTCTCGCAATGTGCATTGGAAGCTGCAGTAAGCCAGATAGATAGATAGATGCCTCGATCTTAAGCGGCGGTGTGTCGGGAACGTGTCGAGTATTTTGCAGTAGATATAAATGTATTGTACGTTCCCTTATATGTGAGGACACCCCACTGCTGTAAATACAGCTGTAAGGATAAGGAAGGGAAGATGACCGGCAATTCCATGTCTGCAGCCTTGCAGCGGTTAGTCGTCAGGATTTTTTGGTCTTTAGAGCTCCGCGGAACTGCCGAGTCGGTTCCCCTCCCGGGAATCTCTGCACATAGCGGGAAAGAGATGTGTGGTATTTATTACATTTATGTGAATGTGATCAGTTCCTTGTATATAATCCTGTGAGATTAGGGTGGTGGAGCGATGGACTCAATGCTTGGTGGAGATTCCAAATGGTGGGGGAGAGATAAACTTCAAGCTTGGTGGAGATTCCAAATCATTTAGATAGTGGTGGAGCGATGGACTCCAAGCTTGGTGGGGATTCCAAGTAGTTCCAAATGATAGGGGAGAGATGGACTCCAAGCTTGGGGGAGATTCCATATCACAAAAATGGTGGTGGAGCGATGGACTCCAAGCTTGGTGGGGATTCCAAATGGTGGGGGAGAGATAAACTTCAAGCTTGGTGGAGATTCCAAATGGTGGTGGAGCGATGGACTTCAAGTTTGGTGGAGATTCCAAATCATTTAGATAGTGGTGGAGCGATGAACTCCAAGCTTGGTGGGGATTCCAAGTAGTTCCAAATGATAGGGGAGAGATGGACTCCAAGCTTGGTGGAGATTCCAAATCACTCAAATGGTGGTGGAGCGATGGACTTCAAGTTTGGTGGAGATTCCCAAATCATTTAGATAGAGGTGGAGGGATGGACTCCATGCTTGGTGGGGATTACAAAATGTTCAAATGGTGGTGGAGCGATTGACTCCAAGCTTAGTGGAGATTCCAAATAGTACAAATGGTGGTGGAGCAATGGACTCCATGCTTGGTGGGGATTACAAAATGTTCAAATGGTGGTGAAACGATTGACTCCATGCTTGGTGCGAATTACAATTAGTGGTGGAGAGAAGGACTCCTAGCTTGGTGGAGATTCCAAATCACTTAAATGGTGGTGGAGAGAAGGACTCCTAGCTTGGTGGGGATTCCAAATCACTGAAATGGTGGTGGAGAGAAGGACTCCTAGCTTGGTGGAGATTCCAAATCACTTAAATGGTGGTGGAGAGAAGGACTCCTAGCTTGGTGGAGATTCCAAATCACTTAAATGGTGGTGGAGAGAAGGACTCCTAGCTTGGTAGAGATTCCAAATCACTGAAATGGTGGTGGAGAGAAGGACTCCTAGCTTGGTGGAGATTCCAAATCACTTAAATGGTGGTGGAGAGAAGGACTCCTAGCTTGGTGGAGATTCCAAATCACTTAAATGGTGGTGGAGAGAAGGACTCCTAGCTTGGTGGAGATTCCAAATCACTCAAATGGTTGTGGAGAGAAGGAGTCCTAGCTTGGTGGAGATTCCAAATCACTCAAATGGTTGTGGAGAGAAGGAGTCCTAGCTTGGTGGAGATTCCAAATCACTTAAATGGTGGTGGAGAGAAGGACTCCTAGCTTGGTGGAGATTCCAAATCACTTAAATGGTGGTGGAGAGAAGGACTCCTAGCTTGGTGGAGATTCCAAATCACTCAAATGGTTGTGGAGAGAAGGAGTCCTAGCTTGGTGGAGATTCCAAATCACTCAAATGGTTGTGGAGAGAAGGAGTCCTAGCTTGGTGGAGATTCCAAATCACTTAAATGGTGGTGGAGAGAAGGACTCCTAGCTTGGTGGAGATTCCAAATCACTAAAATGGTGGTGGAGCGATGGACTTCAAGTTTGGTGGAGATTCCAAATAGTTCCAAATAGTGGTGGCACTGGTGGAGAGATGGACTCCAAGCTTGGTGGAGATTCCAAATCATTTAGATAGTGGTAGAGCAATGGACTGCATTCTTGGTGGGGATTACAAAACATTCAAATGGTGGTGGAACGATGGACTCCGAGCTTAGTGGAGATTCCAAATAGTTCAAATGGTGGTGGAGCGATTGACTCCATGCTTGCTGGGGATTACAAATAGTAGTGGAGCGATGGACTCTGGGCTTGGTGGAGATTCCAAGTCACACAAATGGTGGTGGAGCGCTGGACCCAAAGTTTGGTGGAGATTCCAAATCATTTAGATAGTGGTGGAGCGATTGACTCCATGCTTGGTGTGGATTACAAAACATTCAAATGATGGTGGAACGATTGACTCCATGCTTGGTGGGGTTTACAAATAGTTCAAATGGTGGTGGAACTCCATTCTTGGTGGAGATTCCATATTGTTCAAATGGTGGTAGGGCGAGGGATTCCAAGATTGGTGGAGATTCCAAATCATTCAGATGCTGGTGGAGCGGTGGACTCCAAGTTTGTTCAAATGATCGCTGTAACCTGGTTAGCCCTGGTGGGTCCCTGAAAAAGTCAGCTTGTATAGAGTGAAAGGATGATAAAAGAAAGCCATTGGGTTTTCTTTGGACAATGGTATCTCAACCAGGGGTCCATGGAACCCTAGGGTTCTTCCAGAGGTTGCTAGTGGTTCCTTGAGCAATGAGCAATTTCTGTCTGCCGGGCAAGTTCCCGATGACACCATTGACCTTTTTGGCTATCCGTAAGGAGGAATTCTTCAGGGGGACACTGCTGGAAGTTAGGGCCACTATGGATGAGCTGGGAGCTCTGCAGCAAGCTAGGGGGCACTGAGGGCCACTGTGGGAGCTGAGGGGACACTGCTTGAGGTTGGAAGAACTATGTGAGGCACTTTATAAAGTTGGGGGAACTATGGGGGGGGGACTGGAGGCTTTACAGCAAACGAGGGGACACCGCAGGCCACTATGGGAGCTGGAAGACACTGGTGAAGATTGGGGGACACTGATGAGGGGGGGTGGGAGGCTGGAGGCTCTGCAGAAAACTAGGGGGTACTGCAGGCCACTACAGGAGTGCTGGATGCTGGAGGTTGTGGTCACTATAGATGAGCTAGGGGCTCTGCAGAAAGCTAGGGGGCACTACTGGCCACTATGAAATTAATGAGGGCGCTACAAAAGGTTGGGGGAACTATGGGGGAACACTGGAGGCCCTGCAGAAAACTGGGGGGAGGGGCACTGCTGGAGGTTGGGGGCCCTATGGGTGAGCTGGGGGCTCTGCAGCAAGCTAGGGGGTGCTGCAGGCCACTATGAGAGCTGGGGCACACTCTTGGTGGTTTGAGGGAACTATGCACTTCAGGCCACTATGGAATCTGGGAGGCACTATACGAGGTTGGGGAAAATATGGAGGGGGGGGACTAGAGGCTCTGCAGCAAACTAGGGGGCACTGCAGGCCACTATGGAAGCTGGGAAACACTGCTGGAGGTTTGGGGAACTATGGGGGGATGGAGGCTTTCCTGCAAACTAGGGGGCACTGTAGGCCACTATGGGAGCTGGGGAACACTGCTGGAGGCTAGGGGAACTATGGGGGGGGGGGGGGTGGGGAGGGGAGTGGACTGGGTGCTCTGCAGCACTGGAACCTGGGAGGCACTATGAGAGGTTAGGGGATCTGAAGCTGACTGGTGGCCTGGAAGGCGGGAGGACACGGCCCGCTGGTTGTTGAATAACCACTGGCCCGTAGCCTCCCTCCCTCCAGGCCACCAGTCAGTTGCAGATCTTCTAACCTCCCATAGTGCCTCCTATAGCAACCTCATAAAGTAAATATAAAAAAACTTCCTTTACCTTCCAGGACTGAGCCTAATCCTCCTTATCTTGTGTCTCACCTGCTCGCCCTCCTAGACACTGCAGCTCACAGCATCGAGTCTTTTCCTCCACAGCCTGACTGTCTCTGGCCCGCCCCTTTCAGTTCTTTCAATCATGGAGGCTTAGCACCACATGTGGGTGTTACCCATGCAATGCAGCCATCCTAGGAACGCCCACTTCTCCAGACTGCACCCACCCTTCAAGGCATTCTGATATTTGCATAACACCTCCCATAAACCAACCCACTGCTGAGGTCACTTGAGGGGAGTATGAGGCGGCACTGCCCAGGGGCCCCAGGTACACGGGGGGCTCCCACAATAATATTGCATTACATCATACTTGTCAACTGTCCCGAATTAGCTGGGACAGTCACGCTTTTTACTAAAATGTCCTGATATGTTTGTGTCCCGAGAAGCATCTCAGAACCTATACTGTGCCCTCCTGAGCCCAGTATTGTGCCCTCCTGAGCCCAGTATTGTGCCCTCCTGAGCCCAGTATTGTGCCCTCCTGAGCCCAGTATTGTGCCCTCCTGAGCCCAGTATTGTGCCCTCCTGAGCTCAGTATTGTGCCCTCCTGAACGCCCAATATTGTGCCCTCCTGAACCTAGTATTGTGCCCTCCTGAGCCCAATATTGTGCCCTCCTGAGCCCAGTATTGTGCCCTCCTGAGCCCAGTATTGTGCCCTCCTGAGCCCAGTATTGTGCCCTCCTGAGCCCAGTATTGTGCCCTACCGAGCCCAGTATTGTGCCCTTCCGAGCCCAGTATTGTGCCCTTCCGAGCCCAGTATTATGCCCTCCTGAGCCCAGTATTATGCCCTCCTGAGCCCAGTATTGTGCCCTCCTGAGCCCAATATTGTGTCCTCATGAGCCCAGTATTATGCCCTTCCGAGCCCAGTATTGTGCCCTCCTGAGCCCAATATTGTGCCCTCCTGACCCCCCCCCCCTCTGCACTGTGGCCTTTGTCTTAACTAGTCTTTGATTTATGGAATGTTTTCGTTTTGTAAAATCGATTTTATTGAAAGTACTAATGAATCTATGTTTAATTCTATCAACTATTTATACTTTATTTCTTGAAAGGAGGCGCGTAAATGAAGCAAGCTGGAAGGGGCCCCAGTGCATTACTTTGCCCAGGGGCCCATGATGCTATTTAGACGTAGGGTGACCACATTTCCAAACTGCCATTCAGGGAAACATCCCGTCTCTCACCTTCCCCCCAAAAAATATGAGGGGGGGGGGGGGTAAATGTAGTCTCGGGGGTTGATGGGGAATTTGGTGGCGGGTTATTTGTCAGGTGAATATGCCACTTGCCACCAGATGCAGTGCCGCTTGCCACCCATAGCCTACCACCAGATGCAGTGATGCTGTCGCTCCCTCTGCATGAGCCATGTATGTAGCAGGAAAGAAGTGGCATCACTATCTGAAGAGTGAAGATCACACAAGTCCCTGCTGCTTGCCGCTGGGTGCCGAAGAAGGTGCCGAGGTGGGTGGGGACAGCAGTGTTGCACTTGGCGCAGGCCTCGTTCCCGGTCTAACTGTCTGAGAGTAAATTGTCACTGGTTGCAAGATGCCAGGCAGCGCCGGCCCTAGCAACCAGTTCCAGAAATGTAGTTAGTAGGGGGTGGCTGTGTCCTCTATTTCATTCCGGGACACTGTATTGTCCCGGAATGAAGGTGCCGGGGACCAGGGACAGATATGTCAATTGCGGGACAGTCCCGGGCAATCCGGGACACGTGGGCACCCGGGGACCTCATCACTGGGCCTAAAATAAGGTGTGCAACGAAAACGGAAAGGTATATGATTAGCATGACAAAGAGGAGGGAAAGGAGAAACCAGGGAGGGCAAAATATAAGCAACGTAAACCTGAGCTCTGTGCCCCGTGTTACGTTGGGTGCATCACAAGATGGGCGTGAGGATTTTATAGCAGCGTGGCAGAGATGCATGGAAGAGGCCCCATGCCAAGTGTTGGCCAGAGCTCTGATGGATGCCGTGTGCCGAGAAGGATCGGTATTGTTCCAGCGGTGGAGCTGGCAGGCATTGTTAACGCCGAGGGCTAATTGCTGATATTTATTTCAACTAGATGCGTTTCTAGCAAAAGGAGCTTTGAAGGAAACGTAATGCAGTTAGCGGGGGGACAGGCAGAGACGCTCGGCGCAGCAAAGGTCGGAGTGTGATGTAATGATCGCCTTCTTTCTTTTCTTTTTTTTTTTTTTTTGTTCCGCTCTCTTTGCACTGAGAGCTCCATAATAGTCAGCGCTTGCCGAGAAGGAATGGGGATTCCTTGATTTACAGCAGCCACTTCTTACAGAGCGGGGATGCGGAGCGCGGCGCAGACTGCTGGGACCGAGGAACAATGATACGCGCCGTGCTTACCGTCATGTCACAGCGTTCTGCTCAGGAATAGGGATCGACAACACCGACAGTTTGTGCTTTTCTCTGCCGTTCTGAAAAAAAAAATGGGAGGTTTCAAGGAAATTGCGCCAATTTGGCAAATTGACATTCAAGCCAAAAGCAACGGCATATTTGCATACTAAATGTCATCCAATCCTGGTTAAGATCTACTTCACCATAACATAAAATGAAACACAGGGGCTGAAATACAAGAAAATGGCGCCTCCCCACACACTTGGCATATAGTGAATTCCTCTTGGTAAAAAATGGCTCTAACTTGGTCTCCAACCAATTGGAAAATCCCCCCCCCCTCCCCCTCTAACAATTAAGCCCCTACGGGGCCAAACATATTAGAGGGGGTCTCCTATGTGTAGGAGACCAAGCTGAAGACATTTTTTACTAAAAGGAGTTCACTATGGTAGTGTGTTGACAGGCGCCATTTTGTTGTAGCTCTGAATGTGTCTGGTGTGCCAGTTTCCCAAGCCAAGGGAGGAGGCTTCTTGCTAGCCTACCTCCCAAATCCACCATAATGATGGCATTCGTTAATACCGCAGGTGTTGGCTGGGCTATCTCGTCAGATACATACAGGACTACAACAAAATGGCGCCACACACACACTGCTTTGGCATATAGTAAACTTCTCTTAGTAAAAAATGGCTTCAGCTTGGTCTCCTACCCATAGGAGAACCCTCTAACATAGGGGCTGAATCGTAAAGGCTTCTACAATTAAGCTCCTACAGGGCCAAACATATTAGAGGGGGTCTCCTATGTGTAGGAGACCAAGCTGAAGACATTTTTTACTAAAAGGAGTTCACTATAGTAGTGTGTTGACAGATGCCATTTTGTTGTAGTCCTGGATGTGTCTGGTGTGCCAGCTTCCTAAGCCAAGGGAGGAGGCTTCTTGCTGGCCTACCTCCCAAATCCACCATAATGATGGCATTCGTTAATACCGCAGGTGTTGGCTGGGCTATCTCGTCAGATACATACAGGACTACAACAAAATGGCGCCACACACACACTGCTTTGGCATATAGTAAACTTCTCTTAGTAAAAAATGGCTTCAGCTTGGTCTCCTACCCAAAGGATAACCCTCTAACATAGGGGCTGAATCATAAAGGCTTCTACAATTAAGCTCCTACAGGGCCAAATATATTAGAGGGGGTTCTCTCATGGGTTTACTAAGTGTGAGGGCAGGTGCCATTTTGTTGTAGCTCTGGATGTGTCTGGCGTGCCAGTTTCCCAAGCCAAGGGAGGAGGCTTCTTGCTGGCTTACCTCCCAAGTCCACTATAATGATAGCATTCGTTAATACCGTATAGACTAATGCCCATGGGAAGCTAAGGGACCCAAGGACGGGGTCTTTCGCTGGCCAACGTTCCAAGTCTGTCATAATAATGGAATTCCTTCATATACTCTAATGCCCTGGGTATGTTTAGGGATCCAATAAGGAGGCCTTTCGCTGGCTCTCTTCCCAAGTCCACCACAATTATAGCATTTGTTGATACAGTCTAATTCCCGAGGGATTGTAGAGGCCTCTACGATTAATCCCCTACTGGGCTATACATGTTTGAGGGGGTTGTGTCATGGGTAGGAGACTAAGCTGAAGCCATTTTATACTACGAGGAGATCACTATATGCTGAGGCACTGTGCGGACAAGCGTCATTTTGTTAAAGCCCTGCATGTTTCCGAAGCCACAGGAGGCTTACCTCTAAAGTCCCCCATAATAATGGCATTCCTTAATACTGTATAGCCCAGGGGTGTCAAACTCAGTTTCATTGTAGGCCACATCAGCAATATGGTTTCCTTCAAAGGGCCGGTTGTATCTGCAGTGTGCTACATACAGAGCGCAGGGTTCAGGATTGCGCTACGTACAGAGTGCACTACATACAGAGTGCAAAGTTCAAGACTGCCCTACGTACAGAATTCAGGATTGCGCTACATACAAAGTGCAGCATTCAGGATTGTGCTATGTACAGAGTTCAGGATTGCACTACGTACAGAGTTCAGGATTGCGCTACGTACAGAGTTCAGGATTGCGCTACGTACAGAGTGCAGGGTTCAGGATTGCGCTATGTACAGAGTTCAGGATTGAGATACATACAGAGAGCAGGGTTCAGGATTGCGCTATGTACAGAGTTTAGGATTGAGATACATACAGAGTGCAGGGTTCAGGATTGCGCTATGTACAGAGTTCAGGATTGAGATACATACAGAGTGCAGGGTTCAAGATTGCGCTATGTACAGAGTTCAGGATTGAGATACATACAGAGTGCAGGGTTCAGGATTGCGCTATGTACAGAGTTCAGGATTAAGATACATACAGAGTGCAGGGTTCAAGATTGCGCTATGTACAGAGTTCAGGATTGCTCTACGTACAGAGTGCAGAGTTCAGGATTACGCTATGTACAGAGTGCAGAGTTCAGGATTACGCTATGTACAGAGTGCAGAGTTCAGGATTACGCTATGTACAGAGTGCAGAGTTCAGGGGTTTGTTAAATACAGATTGCAGGGTTCAGGAGTGCGCTACTTTCTGAGCGCAGAGTTCAGGAGTGCATTATGTACAGGGTGCAAAGTTCAGGGGTGCATTATGTACAGAGTGCAGAGTTCAGGGGTGCATTATGTACAGAGTGCAGAGTTCAGGAGTGCATTATGTACAGAGTGCAGAGTTCAGGAGTGCATTATGTACAGTATGCAATCCCAACCCAATCAAAGCTTCCTCGCATCTCTGTCTCCTACCTTGTCCACCTCTAGCACCTCACTGTGTAGGTGGCTCTGCCTCTGCTTGGAGATCGTTCTCTCTGAATCTGGAGGTCTGTCCCTGCCGTGAATACGTGCAGGGATCTGTTAGTGCCGGGCGCCACTGAGAGCAAAGCTGTCCCTTGTAAACACTGAAGGCTTCTGTGTTTACAAGTGACAGTGGGGGCGGAGGGTGAGAGCTTTAGGGTTGGCAAAATAGAGTTCCGCCATGTTCCAGGTGCAAAACTGGGTGCGAGGACCACATAACAAGGCCTGGCGGGCCAGTTTTGGCCCATGGGCCTTTTGTTTGACATATGTGGTATAGCCTAATGCCTGTGAGAAGTTAAGGGACTTAAGTAAGGGGGTCTTCCTCTGGCCAACTTCCTAAGGCCACCACAATAATGGCATTTGTTGATATAGCCTAATTCCCAGGGCATTAGACTAAGCCCCTACTGGGCAATACATGTTAGAGGAGATTCTCTCATAAGTAGGAGACAAAGCTGAAGCCATTTTTTTTAACTAAGAGAAGTTTACTATATGCTGAAGCAGTGTGTGTGGACAGGCGCCATTTTGTTGTAGTCCTGTATGTATCTGACGAGACAGTTTCAGCCCAGCCAACTGGGCCCAAAGTTTTCAGGTGTTGGCTGGGCTGAAACTGTCTCGTCAGATACATACAGGACTACAACAAAATGGCTGACAGATTGGGGCATTTGAGCAGTATCAATTTATTTTTATTTTTTTGGTCTACAGGGGCTGAAATGCCTACCTTGCCTGGAGAAAATGCTGCTGCAGGTTTCGTCAACTGATGTTTATACCACCAAAAGCCTAGGCGTTTGGTCACATGATCTCTGCTGTAAGGGAGGATCAGCTAACCTGAACTTTCACCAAACCCTTAGGCAGTTATCACATGACCACGTCCCCAGGCCTTCAGACATGTGGCAAGCACCAAAGCCACAATTTCTACCGTTAAAGTATTTTGGTCCTTCTATTGCTCCTTATTTATCTAACCAGATTAGGCTGTTAATATAACTTGGTGTCACTAGTTGAGGCCCAATTTTAAGCAGAACCGTGAGATAATAGTAGAATGTTAATATGACAAATTCCTGTCCATGTAGTGACCTCCTCTTAGTAATAAATGGCTTCAGCTTGGTCTCCTACCCATGGGAGAACCCCTTCTAACATGTTTCGCCCAGTAGGGGCTGAATCGTAAAGGCTTCTACAATTAAGTCCTACGGGGCCAAACATATTAGAGGGGGTTCTTCCATGGGTAGGAGACAAAGCTGAAGCCATTTTTTACTAAAAGGAATTCACTCTATGCTGAGGCAGTGTGCCCCTGTGCGGACAGGTGCCATTTTGTTGTAGCCCTGAATGTGTCTGGCGAGCCAGTTTCCCCAGCCAAGGGAGGAGAAGATAATAGTAGAATGTTAATATGACAATTTCCTGTCATATAGTGACCTCCTCTTAGTTAAAAATGGCTTCAGCTTGGTCTCCTACCCATGGGAGAACCCCTTCTAACATGTTTCGCCCAGTAGGGGCTGAACCATAAAGGCTTCTACAATTAAGCCCCTACGGGGCTAAACATATTAGAGGGGGTTCTCCCATTGGTAGGAGACCAAGCTGAAGCCATTTTTTACTAAAAGGAATTCACTATTTGCTGAGGCAGTGTGCGTCTGTGCGGACAGGCGCCATTTTGTTGTAGCCCTGAATGTGTCTGGCGAGCCAGTTTCCCAAGCCAAGGGAGGAGAAGATAATAGTAGAATGTTAATATGACAAATTCCTGTTAGATAGTGACCTGACCTCCTTTTAGTAAAAAATGGCTTCAGCTTGGTCTCCTAATGATGGGAGAACCTCATCTAACATGTTTCGCCCAGTAGGGGCTGAATCGTAAAGGCTTCTACAATTAAGCCCTACGGGGCCAAACATATTAGAGGGTGTTCTCCCATAGGTAGGAGACCAAGCTGAAGCCATTTTTTACTAAAAGGAATTCACTATACGCTGAGGCAGTGTGCGCCTGTGCGGACAGGCGCCATTTTGTTGTAGCCCTGAATGTGTCTGGCGAGACAGTTTCCCAAGCCAAGGGAGGAGAAGATAACAGGAGAATGTTAATATGACAATTTCCTGTCATATAGTGACAGTATATATAAAAAGGTGACAGTTACAAGCATGACTCCCAAAGGCAGAGGCATGATGGGACTTGTAGTTCCGTAACAGCCGGAGGGCCACCAGTTTGAGACCCCTGATGTACTCTAATGCCTGGGGGATGTTGAGGGAGCTAGGGAGGAGGCCTTTCACTGGCTAAAGTCCACCATAATGGTGTCCCTCAAAGGATTTGGACCAGGATCCATGTGGGCGGGGCTTTTTCCCCCAGAGAATAGATGCAGGAACTCCTCCCTTCCAAGTCACCCTTGACTCCACCCCCTACCCACCTCTGAGCACCGTTCCTTGGTACCACCCCTTACCCACCTCCCAGCACCACCCTTTTGAGAGAATACAAAAACAAGTAAAATTTTGTGGTGCTAAGAATTTTGTATATAATTTGTTAATGATAACAAGAAAGGCAGTAAATTAGACCTAGCAACAATGGACACCCCAGCAAAAATAGATCCACCCCAGCAACAATGGACTCCCCACAGCTAGCATCAATTGACCCTCCAGCAGGCAGCAGATCCCTCCCAGCAATGATTGACCCCCTGCAACATAAGACCCACCCCCAGCAACAATAGACCCTCCCACTTCAAAAATAGATCCCCTCCAGCTACAATAGATTCCCCAGTAGCCAACATCAATAGACCCTCCAGCAGGCAGCAGATCCCTCCCAGCAATGATTGACCCCCTGCAACATAAGACCCACCCCCAGCAACAATAGATTCCCCACCAGCAACAATAGATCCTCCCCTTCAAAAATAGATCCCCTCCAGCAACAATAGATGCCCCAGTAGCCAGCATCAATAGACCCTCCAGCAGCAAGCACAAAGATGCCTCCCTCAACAGTACATCCCTCCTAGCAATGACTGACCTCCCCCCCCCCCGCAACAATAGATCTCCATGAGCAACAGAAGAACTCTGTGGACTGAATTTGTAGCAAATAAAGCACAACCAGAAGCACACGTACATGACTTCAGAGGAGATTCGTGAAACGCGATTACCATAAGGGACTCAGAAGTGTGGAGTTGAGCAACAGAGACCAGCATGATAGCAGATCACTGTGGAGTAAAAGAGTTTATGGTTTAAATTATGGAAATGTTATGATAGCGTAACGTCTTCATAAGCAATTGAAAAATAAATTGGCCTTGCGTTTTCTAAAATGAGCCAGAAGAAATGATTGTCATTTGTATTGGTCGATAAGGAAATGATCTTTATTAAATGGCCAAAGGTATGTGGACTGACTAAATAAATAAAGGGTGCTGTTAATACAAAGACATACGAGACAACTGAGCACTTCCAATCTTGTGTACAAGGTCAGCTTAATAAGGACATGGTTTGACCAGTTTGAAACTCAAGTGTCCTCCACAGAGCCCTGACCTCAACCCTACTGAACGCCATTGGGATGAACAGGAACACCAGTTGTGAGCCAGGTCTTCCCATCCAACACCTTTGGGATGAACTAGAACACTGGTTCTGATCCAATTCTTCTCATCCAACACCTTTGGGATGAACTGGAACACTGATTCTGATCCACACTTCAAAATATCAAGGCCAAACTTCCCAGGAGAGAGAAGATCTTGCAAAGCGGGTAAACTCAAGGGAGGGCAGGGCTGGGGGGCAGGGTGGCAATTGCCTCCCAGGCAGCCTTGACTTATGGCCGGCAGCCGCTGCCCTTTTTTTTTTATTCTGGTCTAGGAAGTTGGGGCGGGGGCATGGCCACGGCGGCTGACCACTAGCTGTTGCATTCCGGGAGCTGTAGTCCACGCTCAAGCTCCCGGTGGGTGGAAAACAGAGCAGCGCAGAGGAAACTACAACTCCCGGAGACTGGATTCTTGGAAGCAGGGTGCGCCAGGGAGTCGGGACGCAGGGCTGGGTGCTGGCTGCTGGCTGCAACTTGACCCCAGGGTCAGGAGCATTACTCCTCCAGGAGGCCGTGGCGTGCAAGGACCTGCTGAGATCACTGTGGTGAGACCCTGACACCCATAGCTGACCCCCCCTGTACACCCCATGTAACCTGCCCCAGTAATCAGGCTGCATTGATGGGCACTGGAGTTGGCTGCACTGGTGAGGCTGCATTGAAAAACCAGGTGGGCCATGGATGGTGAACTGATTCGGCGGTTCAATGGGCCAATTGACTGAACCTGCCCCCCGGGCCTAAGGCTGCCAGCCCTCCCCTGGGCAAACTCCATATTAATGCTCATGGATTTGGAATGGGATGTCCAAAAATCTAATGTTGGGGTGATGGTCGGTTGTCTACATCTTCTACCAGGAGCCAGTTTGGGGGAAACCCCCTTTGCTGATCCATTATGACTGTGTATAGTACAAAGTCAACTTCATAAGGACATGGTTTGACTAGTTTGGTGGTGAGGAACTCAAGACGCAAAGAGCCCTGACCTCATCCCTACGGAACACCATTGGGTTGAACAGGAACACCGCTTGTGATCCAGGTCTTCTCATCCAACATTATTACTTGACTTCACAAATGTTCTTTTGGCAAAATGGGCACAACGCCCTTCAGACACACTCCAAAATCTCAAGGCGAAACTTCCCAGAAGACTGGAGATCTTGCAAAGCGGACAAACTCCATATTAATGCCCATGGTTTTGGAATGGGATGTCCAAAAATCTAATGTAGGGGTGATGGTCAGTTGTCTACATCTTCTACCAGAAGCCAGTTTGGGGAAAACCCTTTGCTGATCCATTATGACTGTGTATAGTACAACGTCAGCTTCATAAGGACATGGTTTGACTAATTTGGTAGTAAGGAACTCAAGTTTTCGGCACAGAGCTCTCACCTCAACCCTACTGAATACCGTTTGATGAACTGTAACTCAGATTCTGAGCCATGTCTTCCCATCCAACACCTTTGGGATGATCTGGAACACTGATTCTGATCCAGTTCTTCTCATCCAACATCAATACTTGACTTGGGGTGATGGTCGGGTGTCTTCAACGTCTTCCGGGAGCCATTTTGGGGAAAACCCTTTGCTGATCCAATATGACTGTGTAGTACAAAGTCAGCTTCATGAGGACATGGTTTGACTAGTTTGTTAAGGAACTCAAGTGTCCTTCACAGAGCTCTGTCCTCAACCCTACGGAATACCCTTGGGATGAACAGGAACACCAGTTGCGAGCCAGGACTTCTCATCCAACACCTTTGGGATGAACTGGAACACTGATTCTGATCCAGTTCTTCTCATCCAACATTAATACTTGACTTAACAAATGTTCTTTTGGCAAATTGGACAGAAAACCCTTGAGACACATTCCAAAATCTCATGGCCAAACTTTCCAGAAGAGTGGAGATCTTGCAAAGCGGGCAAACTCCATGGTTTTGGAATGGGATGTCCAAAAATCGAATGTAGGGGTGTACGTCCTCAGCTGGGAATGGTGATATGTCGGTCGTAGCTGTAGCAATGATCGAGATAGAATTTTTTTCGATTCCAAGCCTGGTCTTCCCATCCAACACTTTTGGGGAAGACTGCAACACCGATTCCGAGCATGGTTTCCTGATCCAACATCAATACTTGACCTCACAAATGTTCTTTTGGCTCAATGGGCACAAAGCCCTACAGAGACATTCCAAAATCTCAAGGCCAAACTTTTCAGAAGAGTGGAGATCTTTCAAAGTAGGCAAACTCCATATTAATGCCCATGGTTTTGGAATGGGATGTCGAAAAATCTAATGTAAGTCAACTTTATAAGGACATGGTTTGACTAGATTGGTGGTGAGGAACTCAAGACGCAAAGAGCCCTGACCTCATCCCTACGGAACACCATTGGGTTGAACAGGAACACCGCTTGTGATCCAGGTCTTCTCATCCAACATTATTACTTGACTTCACAAATGTTCTTTTGGCAAAATGGGCACAACGCCCTTTAGACACACTTCAAAATCTCAAGGCCAGACTTCCCAGAAGACTGGGGATCTTGCAAAGCGGACAAACTCCATATTAATGCCCATTGTTTTGGAATGGGATGTCCAAAAATCTAATGTAGGGGTGATGGTCTGTTGTCTACATCTTCTACCAGGAGCCAGTTTGGGGAAAACCCTTTGCTGATCCATTATGACTGTGTATAGTACAAATTCAGCTTCATGAGGACATGGTTTGACTAGTTTGGTAGTATGGAACTCAAGTGTCCTGCACAGAGCTCTGACCTCAAACCTATGGAATACCCTTGGGATGAACAGGAACACTGGTTGTGAGCCAGGTCTTCTCATCCAACACCTTTGGGATGAACTGGAACACTGATTCTGATCCTGGCCTTCTCATCCATTAATTCTTGACCTCACAAATGTTCTTTTGGCAAAATGGGCACAACGCCCTTTAGACACACTTCAAAATCTCAAGGCTAAACTTCCCAGAAGACAGGAGATCTTGCAAAGCGAGCAAACTCCATATTAATGGCCATGGTATTGGAATGGGATGTCGAAAAACCTTACGTAGGGGTGATGGTCTGTTGTCTACATCTTCTACCAGGAGCCATTTTGGGGAAAACCCTTTGCTGATCCATTATGACTGTGTATAGTACAAAGTCAGCTTCATGAGGACATGGTTTGATTAGTTTGATGGTGAGGAACTCAAGACGCAAAGAGCCCTGACCTCATCCCTACGGAACACCATTGGGTTGAACAGGAACACCGGTTGTGATCCAGGTCTTCTCATCCAACATTAATACTTGACTTCACAAATGTCCTTTTAGCAAAAAGGGCACAAAGCCCTTCAGACACACGCCAAAATCTCAAGGCCAAACTTCCCAGATGAGTGGAGGTCTTGCAAAGTGTTGCCCGCTTTGCAAGACCTCCACTCTTCTGGGAAGTTTGGCCTTGAGATTTTGGAGTGTGTCTGAAGGGCTTTGTGCCCTTTTTGCCAAAAGGACATTTGTGAAGTCAAGTGGTTTTGGAAGGGGATGTCCAAAAATCGAATGTAGGGGTGTACGTCCTCGGCTGGGAATGGTGATATCTCGGTCGTAGCTGTAGCAATGATCGAGATAGAATTTTTTCGATTCCAAGCCTGGTCTTCTCATCCAACACTTTTGGGAAGAACTGCAACACCGATTCCGAGCCAGGGTTTCCCATCCAAAAACAATATTTGACCTCACAAATGTTCTTTTGGCTCAACGGGCACAAAGTCCTACAGAGACATTCCAAAATCTCAAGGCCAAACTTCCCAGAAGGGTGGAGGTGTTGCAAAGCGGGAAAACTCCATATTAATGCCCCTGGTTTTGGAATGGGATGTCCAAAAATCGAATGTAGGGGTGATAGTCGGGTGTCTACAACCTTTTGGCCATATAGGGCCAGATTCAGGTAGAGTTAGGCTGGAGTATCAGTGATACTCCAGCCTAACTGTCACTTTAAGCCGGCGTTTCTGTTTTCTGTAACCAGAAAACAAGAAACGCCGGGTTGGAGTTCCGATGCGATCGGCGTAATTGAATTTCGCCATCGCATCACAACTTTAATTTAAAAATGGCGCCGGGGGCGTTCCCGCTGAAAAAATATGTTAATCAGCGGGAATCGGCAAATTCACGATCGTATTCGGGCCCGACGCAGTGACTTTCCGACGTTTCCGTAAGCGATACGCGGCGTAAAGATAAAGCAGCCCCCTAGTGGAGTATCCTATGTTAAGTATAGCCGTGCATAACGACTGGCGCGAAATCCATAATGTGGAGTCATGTATTATAGATAATGATCTGTGGTAGAACATTGTTGCCATCTGCCTAGGATCACCATCGCCTCCAGACATGCGCCGATCAAGGCATTTCGATATTTGTATAGGTGGAACCTCAGATTACGAGCATAATCCGTTAATGCTTGTAATCCAAAGCACTCGCATATCAAAGCGAGTTTCCCCATTGAAGTCAATGATAACGAAAAAAAATTGTTCTGCATTGACTTCAATGGCATGCAATACCGCATGTGGCCAGAGGTGGGGGGGGGGGGGCGCTGGAGAGCCTCGAAAACAGCCCGAAAGGCCTGAGGACACCTTGGAAATGTAGTAAGCAGAGCGACTAAGCAGTTACAGTAGCGGTGCGTTCATAAAGGGGCGCATAGGCGCCGCCCCTCTCTCCTGTTACCTGTCGCTCACCATAGATAGATTCATGCAATGCATGAATCTATCTATCTATGGTCGCCACTGCCACCCCCTATTCAGGTGCCCGGCACCTTTTCGCGCACCTAAATTAAAGCGGGTATTTTTTGGAAGCACCTGATTAGAACCATAGGCTCTAATAGGTGTCCACAAAAGGTAAACAGCGGGCACCATGTTGGGCGCTTGCAGTTCACTCAGCGTCGTGTTAGGAAAGCAAATATTCATTCGCTTTCCTAACACTGAACCGCCTCTCAGCCAATCAGGTGCTCGGGTCTGTTACTTGTCACCTGATTGGCTGAAAGGACAGGCACTGTGATTGGACACCCAGGCATCCTATCATAGCAGAGGATGGGCAGAGAGGACGGGAGAAGACAACGGTGAGCGTGGAGGACATCGCCGCAGTGACCCGCTGCCCCACCGAGACAAGGTAAGTTGCGGGCAGGCGGGGGAGGCACACTGGCAGCATTTGATGGGCACAGTAATGGCAATTGATGGGCACACTGGCAGCATTTGATGGGCACAGTAGCAGCAATTGATAGGCACACTGGCAGCAATTGATGGGCACACTGGCAGCAATTGATGGGTACAGTAGCTGAGTTTGATGGCACAGTGGCGGCAATTTATAAGTACAGTGGCTGCGTTTGATGGGCAGAGTGGCTGCGTTTAAATGGGCACAGTGGCTGCGTTTGATGGGCACAGTGGTTACGCTAGATAGGCACAATGGCTGCATTTGATGGCACAGTGGCGGCAATTGATGGGCACACTGGCAGCAATTGATGGGCACAGTAGCGCCAATTAATGGGCACACTGGCAGCAATTGATGGGCACACTGGCAGCAATTGATGGGCACACTGGCAGCAATTGATGGGTAAAGTAGCTGAGTTTGATGGCACAGTGGCGGCAATTTATAAGTACAGTGGCTGCGTTTGATGGGCAGAGTGGCTGCGTTTGATGGGCAGAGTGGCTGCGTTTGATGGGCAGAGTGGCTGCGTTTGATGGGCAGAGTGGCTGCGTTTGATGGGCAGAGTGGCTGCGTTTGATGGGCAGAGTGGCTGCGTTTGATGGGCAGAGTGGCTGCGTTTGATGGGCAGAGTGGCTGCGTTCGATGGCACAGTGGCTGCGTTTAAATGGGCACAGTGGCTGCGTTTGATGGGCACAGTGGTTACGCTAGATGGGCACAATGGCTGCATTTGATGGCACAGTATCGACAATTGATGGGCACAGTGGCTGCGTTTGATGGGCACAGTGGCTGCAATTGGGAAGGGTTGACCCCCACTCTCCCACCGCCACCTTTACCAGGCTCTGCCAAGTGATCGGCTGCTTCACTGGTCGGTAAACCAAGAAACAAAACCAGAAGTGGCGAAATCCTCGTTGCTTCTGGTTTCTGACGTCACAGAAGAGGGCCGGGAACTTTCGTTTCTGTCACTCTTCCCAGTGAATGCGAGGGAGGTGGTCCTTCCTTACCGGGAGACTCGATCACTTGGGGAGCGATCGGCTGCTTTGGAGGCTGAAAAAGGGATGAAGACCATCCCTTGTGAATGAATGGGCCGTGACAGGTCCTCTTTTCTGAGAGATCTGGGGTCTCTTTTTTTTTGGCCACATTGTATATTTGTTGGGACCTGTTTGTGTGTGACAACCGCCACCCAATCCGGAGTCAGAGCCGGGACAAAGTCATCTAGAGCCCAAGGCAAACATGCTAAAGACCCCCCCCCCCAAAAAAAAAATTCCCCTTGCCTAGCACAAATCCTCTACCCTGCTAATCTCCCCTCCGAGCACGAATCCCCCCCCCACTCCAAATCGCCCTTCTCAGTACAAATTACCCCCCCAAATCCCCTATCCTAGTACAGACCCCCCCCAAAAAAATATATATATATATATATAAAAAATTTCCCCCTTCCTAGCATAAATCCTTTACCCCTATAATCTCCCCATCCGAGCACAATCCCCCCCCCTACTCCAAATCACCCCTCTCAGCACAAATTGCCCTCCCCAATCCCCCATCCTAGCACAAATCCCCCCCCCCCACAAATTCCTACTTCCTAGCACAAATCC
Source organism: Rana kukunoris (assembly GCA_029574335.1). Lineage (NCBI taxonomy): Eukaryota > Metazoa > Chordata > Amphibia > Anura > Ranidae > Rana > Rana kukunoris. The sequence goes on along the minus strand of JAJQKJ010002143.1, from coordinate 47,971 downwards.
TCTACCCTGCAAATCTCCCCTCACTCCAAATCCCCCATCCTAGCACAGACCCCCCCCCCCCAAAAAAAATCCCCCTGCCTAGCACAAATCCTCTACCCTGCAAATCTCCCCTCCGAGCATAAATCCCCCCCACTCCAAATCGCCCTTCTCAGTACAAATTACCTTCCCCCAATCCCCCATCCTAGCACAGACCCCCCCCCCCCAAAAAAAATTTTTACAAAAAATTCCCCTTCTTAGCACAAATCCTTTACCCCTCTAATCTCCCCTCCGAGCACAATCCCCCCCCCTACTCCAAATCCCCCTTCTCAGCACAAATTCCCCTCCCCAATCCCCCATCCTAGCACAGATCCCCCCCCCCAAAAAAACCCTGCCTAGCACAAATCCTCTACCCTGCAAATCTCCCCTCGGAGCAAAAATCCCCCCCACTCCAAATCCCTCCTCTCAGCACAAATTCCCCCTGCCTAGCACAAATCCTCTACCCTGCAAATCTCCCCTCCGAGCACGAATCCCCCCCCACTCCAAATCGCCCTTCTCAGTACAAATTACCCCCCAAATCCCCTATCCTAGTACAGCCCCCCCCCCAAAAAAAGAAATATATATATATATATAAAAAATTCCCCCTTCCTAGCATAAATCCTTTACCCCTATAATCTCCCCATCCGAGCACAATCCCCCCCCCCCCTACTCCAAATCACCCCTCTCAGCACAAATTGCCCTCCCCAATCCCCCATCCTAGCACAAATCCCCCCCCCCCCCCACAAATTCCTACTTCCTAGCACAAATCCTCTACCCTGCAAATCTCCCCTCACTCCAAATCCCCCATCCTAGCACAGATCCCCCCCCCCCCAACAAAAAATCCCCCTGCCTAGCACAAATCCTTTACCCCTCGAATCTCCCCTCCGAGCACAATCCCCCCCCTACTCCAAATCCCCCTTCTCAGCACAAATTCCCCTCCCCAATCCCCTATCCTAGCACAGAGATCCCCCCCCCCCCAAAAAAAAAAAACCCTGCCTAGCACAAATCCTCTACCCTGCAAATCTCCCCTCGGAGCAAAAATCCCCCCCCCACTCCAAATCCCTCCTCTCAGCACAAATTACCCCCCCCCTCAATCCCCTATCCTAGCACAGACCCCCCCTAAAAAAAATGTACAAAAAATTCCCCCTTCCTAGCACAAATCCTTTACCCCTCCAATCTCCCCTCCGAGCACAATCCCCCCCCCCCCTACTCCAAATCACCCTTCTTAGTACAAATTACCCTCCCCAATCCCCTATCCTAGCACAGATCCCCCCAAAAAAATTAATACAAATTCTCACATCCTAGCCCGGCCCCCCCCCCCCCCCAATTCTCACTTCCTAGCACAAATCCTCTACCCTGCAAATCTCCCCTCCAATCACAAATCCCCCCCCACACCAAATCTCCCTTTTCAGCACAAATTCCCCTCCCCAATCCCCCATCCTAGCACAGATCCCCCCCCCATTCTCTCTTTCGCCTCTCTTTTCCCGCTGTTGGGGGCTGTGATGTTCTGGAAGCTTTGTACAGCCTGCTGGCCCCTCCCACCAGCCATGATCTGCCTGCATTGCATAGAGAAGCGCAGGGACCCAGTAATGATGTCACTGGACCTAAAATAAGAAACGTCATTTTAATGGGATCATTTATTTAACAGTTTTATTACCATGCTGATGATGAGGAGGGGAACATAGGAACCAGGAAAGGCAAAAATACAAGCAGATTAAACTTTAACTTTTCACTTAAAATCAGTATTTCCAGGGATCCTTTCTCAGAGAATAGGTGCAGGAACTCCGCCCCCTTCTAAATCCCATCCCCCTTGACTCCACCCCCTGCCCACCTCCCAGGACCGCCCCTTTCAGAACCAAGTATTATTTTGTGGTGCTAAATAATGTGCATGGAATTTGTTCATGATAGCAAGAAAAATAGTAAAATAGATCCCTGCAGTAAGCAACAATAGACCCCACCCCAGCAACAATAGATCCCCTGCACAACTATAGGCTCCCCCAGCAACAATATACCCTGCCCCAGCAACAATAGATCCCCTGCACAACTATAGGCTCCCCCAGCAACAATAGACCCCGCCTCAGCAACAATAGATCCCCTGCACAACTATAGGCTTCCCCAGCAACAATAGACCCCACCCCAGCAACAATAGATCCCCTGCACAACTATAGGCTCCCCAGCAACAATAGATCCCCTGCACAACTATAGGCTCCCCCAGCAACAATATACCCTGCCCCAGCAACAATAGATCCCCTGCACAACTATAGGCTCCCCCAGCAACAATAGACCCCGCCCCAGCAACAATAGATCCCCTGCACAACTATAGGCTCCCCCAGCAACAATAGACCCTGCCCCAGCAACAATAGATCCCCTGCACAACTATAGGCTCCCCCAGCAACAATAGACCCCGCCTCAGCAACAATAGATCCCCTGCACAACTATAGGCTTCCCCAGCAACAATAGACCCCACCCCAGCAACAATAGATCCCCTGCACAACTATAGGCTCCCCCAGCAACAATAGATCCCCTGCACAACTATAGGCTCCCCCAGCAACAATATACCCTGCCCAGCAACAATAGATCCCCTGCACAACTATAGGCTCCCCCAGCAACAATAGACCCCACCCCAGCAACAATAGATCCCCTGCACAACTATAGGCTCCCCCAGCAACAATATACCCTGCCCCAGCAACAATAGATCCCCTGCACAACTATAGGCTCCCCCAGCAACAATAGACCCCACCCCAGCAACAATAGATCCCCTGCACAACTATAGGCTCCCCCAGCAACAATAGATCCCCTGCACAACTATAGGCTCCCCCAGCAACAATATACCCTGCCCCAGCAACAATAGATCCCCTGCACAACTATAGGCTCCCCCAGCAACAATAGACCCCACCCCAGCAACAATAGATCCCCTGCACAACTATAGGCTCCCCCAGCAACAATATACCCTGCCCCAGCAACAATAGATCCCCTGCACAACTATAGGCTCCCCCAGCAACAATAGACCCCACCCCAGCAACAATAGATCCCCTGCACAACTATAGGCTCCCCCAGCAACAATAGATCCCCTGCACAACTATAGGCTCCCCCAGCAACAATATACCCTGCCCCAGCAACAATAGATCCCCTGCACAACTATAGGCTCCCCCAGCAACAATAGACCCCACCCCAGCAACAATAGATCCCCTGCACAACTATAGGCCCCCCCAGCAACAATAGATCCCCTGCACAACTATAGGCTCCCCCAGCAACAATAGACCCTGCCCCAGCAACAATAGATCCCCTGCACAACTATAGGCTCCCCCAGCAACAATAGACCCCACCACAGCCACAATACATCCCCCCCACAAAACAATAGACTCCCCCAGCATTCATAGGTCCCTCCAGCAGCAACAGACCCCACCCCAGCAACCATAGTTCCCCCACACAATAGACTCCCCCAGCATCCATTGGTCTCCCAGAAAAAATAGATTCTACCCCAGCTACAATAGATCCCCCCACACAACAATACATTCCCCCAGCATACATGACAATAGATCTCCTCTCCACACACAGCAGCAATGGACCACCCACAGCAAAATACCACCCTCAGCAACAGTAGACCCCACCCCAGCAACAATAGATCCCCTGCACAACTATAGGCTCCCCCAGCAACAATAGATCCCCTGCACAACTATAGGCTCCCCCAGCAACAATAGACCCTGCCCCAGCAACAATAGATCCCCTGCACAACTATAGGCTCCCCCAGCAACAATAGACCCCACCACAGCCACAATACATCCCCCCCACAAAACAATAGACTCCCCCAGCATTCATAGGTCCCTCCAGCAGCAACAGACCCCACCCCAGCAACCATAGTTCCCCCACACAATAGACTCCCCCAGCATCCATTGGTCTCCCAGAAAAAATAGATTCTACCCCAGCTACAATAGATCCCCCCACACAACAATACATTCCCCCAGCATACATGACAATAGATCTCCTCTCCACACACAGCAGCAATGGACCACCCACAGCAAAATACCACCCTCAGCAACAGTAGACCGCCTACCCCCCAGCAGCAACAACAGATCTCCCAGCAGCCAGCAACAATAGAACTCTCCCTGAACAGTAGATCCCTACCAACAACATATGACCCCCAGTAACAATAGATCCCCCAGCAACAATAGACCCCCACCCCAGCTACAATAGATCCCCCAGATAAAAATAGACTCCCCCAGCATCCATTGGTCCCCAGAAACAATAGACCCCACCGCAGCACCAATAGTTCCCTCCACACAAAAATTGATCCCCCCACCATCCATAGGCCCCCTAGCAACAATAGACCCACCCCAGCTACAATAGATCCCCACACAACAATAGACTCCCCCAGCATCCATGGGTCCCCCGAGAAACAATAGACCCCCACCCAGAAACAAAAGTTCCCCTACACAACAATAGAACCCCCCCCCCCTCCACACAAACAGCAGCAATGGACCACCCACAGCAAAATAACAAAAAACACCCTCAGCAACAGTAGACCGCCCCTTTTCGAGCAGCCAGCAAGAATAGACTCTCCGTCAACAGTAGATCCCTACCAACAAATGACCCCCAGCAACAATAGATCCCCCACCAGCAACAGACCCTGACAAAAACAGATCCCCATCAGTGACAATAGATCCCCAGCAGTCATCATCAATAGGCCCTCCAGTACATTCAGTGCCGGAACTGCGTTCCCCCCCACGTTTCCACCGAAAAGAAGCCCAGTGTATTTCCACCATAGAATCTTTCTCAGCTGACCACCAAAAGATAACAAGGGGGGGGGGGAGGGGGGTACACATTTATTCTCTCCAAGGGAGAAAACTTTCCAAAGACTCGGAGGAGCGTCTCTGGAAATCCCGGCATTCCTTCTAATGATTGGTTACTGCAGGAGGGACCAAACAGGAAGTCAGCAGGAATGACAAAAGTTCTTGGCTCACGGCTGACACCGAATAAATTAAAACTCCGATCTCTGGAAAAAAACAAAAACGTTGGCTGAAATGGATTCTGAACACTGAAGCCAGTAGTGCCTGCAGGATCTATGAACACAGCAGGGCTGGACCCGCCGTGCGTGCTTATATTACCCTTCCCGGGCAGGAATGTTCTTCATAGACAAGGCCTGGCCGCCTGGAGGCAAAACGTTCCACCTACCGCTCCATAAACATGCATTCCTGGCTCTTCGCTCTTATACCTATGTGGGGGATGGGTTCTCCTTTTGGGGGGGGGGGGCAAAAATGCGCTGTATGGCGGGGGCTCTCCTGCAGCGGCGGCTTCTCAGGCTTCCTCCCCTGTGCATCTCCTCTTCCGCCAAAGCGCTCGGCGTCCAATAGAGTCGCCCGGCGCTTTGGCCAATCGGGGGAAACGGGTGTCACAGACCTGCCTCCTGATTGGAGGAACTGTAATGTGCAAAAGAAATGGGTCGATTGCCTGGATCTACCGCTCATAATCCTACATTGTTCAGGAACTGTAATGTGACCATAGCGGAAAATTTCTATCGGCTATCGACGCACAGCAGGGTGGGGTCGGGGCGCAGTGCTCTGCGCCCCAGCCCCGCCCTATTTTGTAGCCTATCAGAGCCTTTGGCTTAAATCATGTGCTTCAAAATACACACCCCCGCCATAGAGATTCATGTGTCCGGCGTCCTAAAAGGGGCCAGGCACATGGATAGGGAGGGTGCTGGAGGTGTTTGGGTGGCCGGTGAGTATATATATATATATATATATATATATATTTATAATCACATACAGAGTGTAAAAAATCATGTGACTTTATAAAGATGGCTGAAAGTTGGGGTGCTGGCTAAAAAATTCCCAAGGAAGGTCTTTTTAAAGCGGAGGTTCACTGCAAATTTAAATACGGCAGCTGCTGACTTTTAAAAAAAATGGACACTTACCTGTCCAGGTCGCCCGCAACGTCGGCAGCCTCACTGCCCGGTTCCCCTACTGCGCATGCGCGAGTTGTGATGCGCCGTCCTCATTGGCCCCCGCTGTGTTCTGGGAGTCGTGTTTCCCAGAACACATGGAGGGGGGAGGGGCGAGACGCGAAGGGACGGGAATCCCGCAGGAGTCTATATCCTAAAGTGGTGAAAATATCATTTTTTTTACAGGTATCTGCACCCCCTCCCCCCTGAAAGGTACCAAATGTGACACCGGAGGGGGGGGGGGGGGGTTCTGAAAAGCGGAGGTTCCATTTTGGGTGAACCTCCGCTTTAAGCATTTTCCCCCACTAAGTTGGGGTAGGCGGTACACTTTGGTGGGGGTGGGTCATTGACCTCTGGGAACCCGCCTACTGACCTTTGACCTCTTGGGAAGTCCCTATTCTAATTTCTGAGTCCTAGCCTTATTCTTTAAGGGGGCAACCCTAACCCCCTAACCCAGGGGCCGCTGACAGCAGGAGGAATCGGTGTGTTCGGGATGAGGGGCAATTACAGAAATGCTCTCTGCAGCAGCTGAAAGCCGGTTTCTCTCCCTCCCGCCGGCATTCAGCTGCTGCAGGGAGACACAGGGGCATCGCTACTTTAATGACTTCACCCGCACCGATTCCCCTCCCTGGTCTGCCCACTTTTGATCCCCCCCATGTGCCCCCCTGTCACTGTGCCAAGCCCCCTCCAGCGTCACTGCCGGCTTCCCTGTCCTGTAAAAAACAATGAAATTAAAAAAAAATGTAACATTGTAACAAATAGCGCCCCTAACAACCAGTGAATATCGGTGACACCGCCCCTTGTAATGTCAATGACCCAGCATGCAATGACGTCACAAGGGGGCGGGTTCACCAGGTGACATCTCCGAGTGGCCCCCGCCCCTCAGTTATTAAAGAGCAGGATCTGGGGGCCGTCCTGTTAAAGGGGGCTTCCAGATTCTGATAAGCCCCCCCCCCCCGCCCGAAGACCCCCACAACCACCGTCCAGGGTTGTCGGGAAGAGGCCCTTGTCCTTGAATTATTTTTCCCATCACGGGCGTGAGTGGGGCCCCATGTCAAGTTTTGCCTAAGGCCTAACAAAGCCTAGAGCCGCCTCCAACCACATTAGGGTGTGCACCCCAAAGTACACCCTGTGTGCACTGGGCAGTGAATGAATAGGAAGTGCTCTGTGCTGGGGAAAATGGACACCGTAAGGGGGGATTAGAGTGTGCCCAGGCACGTCCGGCACACCCCCTCAGCAATGATGCAGGCAGTGAGTCGGCTTTTGGGAGGAGTTATGCACATTTTGACGTGTCTTGATGGTTGTCACTCTGCAGGAGTGGGTGTGTCCTAATCAGCTCTAGGTGCCGCCCACCTTGTGATGCTGAGCCTCCATGATTGAAAGAACTGAAAGCCAATGAAGGAAAGGGGGTGGGGCCAGGGGGACAGTCAGGCTGGAGAAGAAAGAGTTAGACTCAGGGGAGTGATTGTAACTGCCAGCCTTGCAATGCCTCATGGGAAATGTAGTTTCACAACAGCTGGAGGGCCCCTGGGTTGGTTAGATAATGCTGGACGTCCTCCAGCCAGGAAATGGGGCGGAGCTCCATAGGACTTGCCTTGAGAATCTCACAGTGTGCAGTGAAATCAGAGTAGGCCATTTCAGTCCAGGAGAGGAGCCTGCAGGAGTATAGTTCAACTAGCGCCCAGGGCAAAGATCCAAAACTGCACCCCCCCCCCCCCCATGCTGTAGAATGGGTTTACTGTTCGGTGTCCATTGCCTGCCTGCTGTGCCCGGGGCAGCTTCCCCTCCTGCCCCCCCAATGCTGTTGAATGGGCTTACCATTCTGTGTCCATTCTCTGCCTGCTGTCCTCGAGGCGGATTCCCCTCCTGCCCCCCTATGCTGTACAATGGGGTTTACTGTTCTGTGTCCATTCTCTGCCTGCTGTGCCCGGGGCAGCTGTCCCTCCTGCCCCCCAATGCTGTAGAATGGGTTTACTGTTCTGTGTCCATTCTCTACCTGCTGTGCCCGGGGAAGCTTCCCCTCCTGCCCCCCAATGCTGTAGAATGGGTTTACTGTTCTGTGTCCATTCTCTGCCCACTGTGCCCAGGGCAGCTGTCCCTCCTGCCCCCCAATGCTGTAGAATAGGTTTACTATTCTGTGTCCATTCTCTGCCTGCTGTGCCCAGGGCAGCTGTCCCTCCTGCCTCCCCCTATGCTGTAGAATGGGTTTACTGTTCGGTGTCCATTCCCTGCCTGCTGTGCACGGGGCAGCTTCCCCTCCTGCCCCCCTATGCTGTAGAATGGGTTTACTGCTCTGTGTCCATTCTCTGCCTGCTGTGCCCAGGGCAGCTGTCCCTCCTGCCTCTCCCTATGCTGTAGAATGGGTTCACCGTTCGGTGTCCATTCTCTGCCTGCTATGCCCGTGGCAGCTTCCCCTCCTGCCCCCCAATGCTGTAGAATGGGTTTACTGTTCTGTGTCCATTCTCTGCCTGCTGTGCCTGGGGCAGCTATCCCTCCTGCCCCCCAATGCTGTAGAATGGGTTTACTGCTCTGTGTCCATTCTCTGCCTGCTGTGCACGGGGCAGCTGTCCCGCCTGCCCCCCTATGCTGTAGAATGGGTTTACTGTTCTGTGTCCATTCTCTGCCTGCTGTGCCTGGGGAAGCTTCCCCTCCTGCCCCACCTATGCTGTAGAATGGGTTTACTGCTCTGTGTCCATTCTCTGCCTGCTGTGCCCGGGGCAGCTGTCCCTCCTGCCCCCCAATGCTGTAGAATGGGTTTACTGCTCTGTGTCCATTCTCTGCCTGCTGTGCACGGGGCAGCTGTCCCTCCTGCCCCCCCTATGCTGTAGAATGGGTTTACTGTTCTGTGTCCATTCTCTGCCTGCTGTGCCCGGGGAAGCTTCCCCTCCTGCCCCACCTATGCTATAGAATGGGTTTACTGCTCTGTGTCCATTCTCTGCCCGCTGTGCCCAGGGCAGCTTCCTTTCCTGCCCCCCGCGGCCTGTACAACTGTTTATTAGTGTCCTAAAGCACGGGACCTGTAGATGTACGGAGCCTACACCTGTACCTGGCTGTTTTTTTTATCAGGCAGGTAGTACAAGGCGCCGTCTTCCCTGTGATTGGCGGGCGTGCAGCCGGGGGAATATACCTGCAGTGAACACGCCTAGCAGCGCCAGGACATAATAATGGGGCTTTGGTTGTACGGTATGCGATGAACGCTCTTCCTCGTACAGTCGGGGGGGGAGGGCGTTTTGCAGACGCGGCTCGATCTGCGCGCAGGAAAAAAAAAAAAACTCAACTGTGTGCAACTGACATGTCTCCCGGGGAAGGGATGTTTGTGTAGATCAGAGGCGCCATGCAGCGAAAGGAACGTGTCTAAGTTCCGCTTTTTTGGCTGGAGGTCGCGATGCCTCGGAGGGATCTGCGTTTTGTGCACTATTTCTAGCGATCCTCGTACGCAGGATTCCTGATAAACAGCCCCCCCTCCCCCCACCATCACCGCCACCCATCCAGCAAAAAGGGGGGGGGGGGTTTACGTAATATTTGTAGTGCAAACACAAGGATCGGTGCAGCGAGGCAGCCAGAGGATCTGTGTCACGCTGCCGCTGTAATGGAGTCCGGGATCTCCTTCCTGTGACCAATTAGTGCGCGATAATAAAAGTGGAGGCAGCTGAGCCTTTCTGCTCGGGGGGGGGGAACTGCGAGGCGCTGGGATCCGTGCGATTAAAAAAACATGAGTTTAACGAAAAGGGACGGCGAGGGGTAATTAGGGGATGGGCGAGCGCTGAGGGGGGCCGGGAGGGTGTGGGGTACAAGGAGATAGGGAACCGGGGGCTCCTCCAGAGATTGCTAGGAGTTCCTTGAGCTGTGGCTGATTGACCTCCCGGGTGATGGTGCCTGGTGCAAAGATGCGGGGCCAGTGCCAATTGGCAGAGGCGGCCGCATGACACCATTGATCCTCTTAGCTTTCTGTAAGGAGGACATTCTGACCACCAATGTAGGGATCATTGGCCTCGAATGTAAGGGGGTAATCTTCACACGGCTGGTATTCCACTGACCCCCCAATTAAGGGGCATTCCCTCCCACTGGCTATCAATGTAAGGAACATTCTTCCCACTGATCACCAATGTAAGGGACATTCTTCCCACTGACCACCAATGTTAGGAACATTCTTCTCACTGATCACCAATGTAAGGGACATTCTTCTCACTGATCACCAATGTAAGGGACATTCTCCTCACTGATCACCAATGTAAGGGACATTCTTCTCACTGATCACCAATGTAAGGGACATTCTTCCCACTGATCACCAATGTAAGGAACATTCTTCCCACTGATCACCTATGTAAGGGACATTCTTCCCACTGACCACCAATGTAAGGGACATTCTTCCCACTGACCACCAATGTTAGGAACATTCTTCTCACTGATCACCAATGTAAGGGACATTCTTCCCACTGATCACCAATGTAAGGGACATTCTTCCCACTGATCACCAATGTAAGGGACATTCTTCCCACTGACCACCAATGTAAGGGACATTCTTCCCACTGATCACCAATGTAAGGGACATTCTTCCCACTGACCACCAATGTAAGGAACATTCTTCTCACTGATCACCAATGTAAGGGACATTCTTCCCACTGACCACCAATGTAAGGAACATTCTTCTCACTGATCACCAATGTAAGGAGCATTCTTCTCACTGATCACCAATGTAAGGGACATTCTTCTCACTGATCACCAATGTAAGGGGACATTCTTCTCACTGATCACCAATGTAAGGGACATTCTTCTCACTGATCACCAATGTAAGGGACATTCTTCCCACTGATCACCAATGTAAGGAACATTCTTCTCACTGATCACCAATGTAAGGGACATTCTTCCCACTGATCACCAATGTAAGGGACATTCTTCCCACTGACCACCAATGTAAGGAACATTCTTCTCACTGATCACCAATGTAAGGAACATTCTTCTCACTGATCACCAATGTAAGGGACATTCTTCCCACTGATCACCAATGTAAGGGACATTCTTCCCACTGACCACCAATGTAAGGAACATTCTTCTCACTGATCACCAATGTAAGGAACATTCTTCTCACTGATCACCAATGTAAGGGACATTCTTCCCACTGATCACCAATGTAAGGGACATTCTTCCCACTGACCACCAATGTAAGGAACATTCTTCTCACTGATCACCAATGTAAGGAACATTCTTCTCACTGATCACCAATGTAAGGGACATTCTTCCCACTGATCACCAATGTAAGGGACATTCTTCCCACTGATCACCAATGTAAGGGACATTCTTCCCACTGACCACCAATGTAAGGGACATTCTTCCCACTGATCACCAATGTAAGGGACATTCTTCCCACTGACCACCAATGTAAGGAACATTCTTCTCACTGATCACCAATGTAAGGGACATTCTTCCCACTGACCACCAATGTAAGGAACATTCTTCTCACTGATCACCAATGTAAGGAGCATTCTTCTCACTGATCACCAATGTAAGGAACATTCTTCTCACTGATCACCAATGTAAGGGGACATTCTTCTCACTGATCACCAATGTAAGGGACATTCTTCTCACTGATCACCAATGTAAGGGACATTCTTCCCACTGATCACCAATGTAAGGAACATTCTTCTCACTGATCACCAATGTAAGGGACATTCTTCCCACTGATCACCAATGTAAGGGACATTCTTCCCACTGACCACCAATGTAAGGGACATTCTTCCCACTGATCACCAATGTAAGGGACATTCTTCCCACTGACCACCAATGTAAGGAACATTCTTCTCACTGATCACCAATGTAAGGGACATTCTTCCCACTGACCACCAATGTAAGGAACATTCTTCTCACTGATCACCAATGTAAGGAGCATTCTTCTCACTGATCACCAATGTAAGGGACATTCTTCTCACTGATCACCAATGTAAGGGGACATTCTTCTCACTGATCACCAATGTAAGGGACATTCTTCCCACTGACCACCAATGTAAGGGACATTCTTCCCACTGACCACCAATGTAAGGAACATTCTTCTCACTGATCACCAATGTAAGGAGCATTCTTCTCACTGATCACCAATGTAAGAGACATTCTTCTCACTGATCACCAATGTAAGGGACATTCTTCTCACTGATCACCAATGTAAGGGACATTCTTCTCACTGACCACCAATGTAAGGGACATTCTTCCCACTGACCACCAATGTTAGGAACATTCTTCTCACTGATCACCAATGTAAGGGACATTCTTCCCACTGATCACCAATGTAAGGGACATTCTTCCCACTGACCACCAATGTAAGGAACATTCTTCTCACTGATCACCAATGTAAGGAACATTCTTCTCACTGACATTCTTCCCATCACCAATGTAAGGGACATTCTTCCCACTGATCACCAATGTAAGGGACATTCTTCCCACTGACATTCTTCCCACTGATCACCAATGACATTCTTCCACTAAGGGACATTCTTCCTGATCACTGACTGATCACCAATGTAAGGACATTCTTCTCACTGACATTCTTCTCACTGATCACCAATGTAAGGGACATTCTTCCTGATCACTGACATTCTTCCCACTGATCACCAATGTAAGGAACATTCTTCTCACTGACATTCTTCCCATCACCAATGTAAGGGACATTCTTCCCACTGACCACCAATGTAAGGAACATTCTTCTCACTGATCACCAATGTAAGGAGCATTCTTCTCACTGATCACCAATGTAAGGGACATTCTTCTCACTGACCACCAATGTAAGGGACATTCTTCCCACTGACCACCAATGGGACATTCTTCTCACTGATCACCAATGTAAGGGACATTCTTCTCACTGATCACCAATGTAAGGACATTCTTCCCACTGATCACCAATGTAAGGAACATTCTTCTCACTGATCACCAATGTAAGGGACATTCTTCTCACTGACCACCAATGTAAGGGACATTCTTCCCACTGACCACCAATGTAAGGAACATTCTTCTCACTGATCACCAATGTAAGGAGCCATTCTTCTCACTGATCACCAATGTAAGAGACATTCTTCTCACTGATCACCAATGTAAGGGACATTCTTCTCACTGATCACCAATGTAAGGGACATTCTTCTCACTGACCACCAATGTAAGGGACATTCTTCCCACTGACCACCAATGTTAGGAACATTCTTCTCACTGATCACCAATGTAAGGGACATTCTTCCCACTGATCACCAATGTAAGGGACATTCTTCCCACTGACCACCAATGTAAGGAACATTCTTCTCACTGATCACCAATGTAAGGAACATTCTTCTCACTGATCACCAATGTAAGGGACATTCTTCCCACTGATCACCAATGTAAGGGACATTCTTCCCACTGATCACCAATGTAAGGGACATTCTTCCCACTGACCACCAATGTAAGGGACATTCTTCCCACTGATCACCAATGTAAGGGACATTCTTCCCACTGACCACCAATGTAAGGAACATTCTTCTCACTGATCACCAATGTAAGGGACATTCTTCCCACTGACCACCAATGTAAGGAACATTCTTCTCACTGATCACCAATGTAAGGAGCATTCTTCTCACTGATCACCAATGTAAGGGACATTCTTCTCACTGATCACCAATGTAAGGGGACATTCTTCTCACTGATCACCAATGTAAGGGACATTCTTCTCACTGATCACCAATGTAAGGGACATTCTTCTCACTGATCACCAATGTAAGGGACATTCTTCCCACTGATCACCAATGTAAGGGACATTCTTCCCACTGATCACCAATGTAAGGGACATTCTTCTCACTGATCACCAATGTAAGGAGCATTCTTCCCACAGATGACCAATGTAAGGAACATTCTTCTCACTGACCACCAATGTAAGGAACATTCTTCTCACTGATCACCAATGTAAGGGACATTCTTCCCACTGACCACCAATGTAAGGAACATTCTTCTCACTGATCACCAATGTAAGGAACATTCTTCTCACTGATCACCAATGTAAGGGACATTCTTCCCACTGATCACCAATGTAAGGGACATTCTTCCCACTGACCACCAATGTAAGGAACATTCTTCTCACTGATCACCAATGTAAGGAACATTCTTCTCACTGATCACCAATGTAAGGGACATTCTTCACTGATCACCAATGTGACATTCTTCCCACTGACCACCAATGTAAGGAACATTCTTCTCACTGATCACCAATGTAAGGGACATTCTTCCCACTGACCACAATGTAAGGAACATTCTTCTCACTGATCACCAATGTAAGGAGCATTCTTCTCACTGATCACCAATGTAAGGGACATTCTTCTCACTGATCACCAATGTAAGGGGACATTCTTCTCACTGATCACCAATGTAAGGGACATTCTTCTCACTGATCACCAATGTAAGGGACAACTGATCACCAATGGGACATTCTTCTCACTGATCACCAATGTAAGGGACATTCTTCCACTGACCACCAATGTAAGGAACATTCTTCTCACTGATCACCAATGTAAGGACATTCTTCTCACTGATCACCAATGTAAGGGACATTCTTCTCACTGATCACCAATGTAAGGGACATTCTTCTCACTGATCACCAATGTAAGGGACATTCTTCTCACTGATCACCAATGTAAGGGACATTCTTCTCACTGATCACCAATGTAAGGGACATTCTTCTCACTGATCACCAATGTAAGGGACATTCTTCTCACTGATCACCAATGTAAGGGACATTCTTCTCACTGATCACCAATGTAAGGGACATTCTTCTCACTGATCACCAATGTAAGGGACATTCTTCTCACTGATCACAATGTAAGGGACATTCTTCTCACTGACCACCAATGTAAGGGACATTCTTCTCACTGATCACCAATGTAAGGGACATTCTTCTCACTGATCACCAATGTAAGGGGACATTCTTCTCACTGATCACCAATGTAAGGGACATTCTTCTCACTGATCACCAATGTAAGGGGACATTCTTCTCACTGATCACCAATGTAAGGAGCATTCTTCCCACTGATCACCAATGTAAGGGACATTCTTCCCACTGATCACCAATGTAAGGGACATTCTTCCCGCTGACCACCAATGTAAGGAACATTCTTCCCACTGATCACCAATGTAAGGGACATTCTTCTCACTGACCACCAATGTAAGGAACATTCTTCCCACTGATCACCAATGTAAGGGACATTCTTCTCACTGATCACCAATGTAAGGGACATTCTTCTCACTGACCACCAATGTAAGGGACATTCTTCCCACTGATCACCAATGTAAGGGACATTCTTCTCACTGATCACCAATGTAAGGAACATTCTTCTCACTGATCACCAATGTAAGGGACATTCTTCCCACTGATCACCAATGTAAGGAACATTCTTCTCACTGATCACCAATGTAAGGGACATTCTTCTCACTGATCACCAATGTAAGGGACATTCTTCCCACTGATCACCAATGTAAGGGACATTCTTCTCACTGATCACCAATGTAAGGGACATTCTTCCCACTGATCACCAATGTAAGGGACATTCTTCCCACTGATCACCAATGTAAGGGACATTCTTCTCACTGATCACCAATGTAAGGAACATTCTTCTCACTGATCACCAATGTAAGGGACATTCTTCCTAATAACCACAAAAGTGGAGATAAATCTGCCATCTTGGATAGTCTTCTATCATAGATGGCAGCCCATCTTTGAGTCCAGGCAGACACAAGTGTTGTGGTATTAATTCGCTAAAACACACGTTAACGCAACGCATGGCACCGCACCTGCTCTATGCATGGAGCATTGCCTTTCATTGTGATTGGCACCCTATTGAATTGTGCAGTGGAGCGGAACACACCACGAGGCATATACTGCATGTTGTTGCTTGCTGAACGCTTCCCATAATGGGCGTCAATACATGTGCAGCCCTTATGTGTGAATAGACTAGGGGTCCATATTCTGAATATTATATGCAGGTCTTGGTGATATCAGGTTTCTGCAGTCAAGGCCTCCAAATACCTTGTAGGCATAGGCGTCCGCAGGACTTTTTTCAGGGGGGGCATCATTTTAGCGTCACCCATGCGCCGCCCCTTTTCGATTATCACATTATCATAGTGAGAGACTGCAGGCGTAGTACAGTCCCTAGGGTAAATAATGGATAATGGCCGACGGGCCCTCTTACCAGACCCAGGGAAACTACAGCAGTGATCCCTCCGGCTGGAGGATCGCACACTCTGGGTTCCCCCGGGGGGGGGGGGGGTGATTCTGGTCAGTAGTGTAGCAAGTCTGTACCCTATCAGTGTCTCAGTCTTTCTCTCACTGGTGGCACTGGCTAGCGTGGCGCTTACTCTGGTGCTGGGTAGCGTGTCTCGCTCTCTGGCCCTGGGTAGCGTGTCTCGCTCTTTGGCGCTGGGTAGCGTGTCTCTCTCTCTGGCGCTGGGTAGCGTGTCTCTCTCTCTGGCGCTGGGTAGCGTGTCTCTCTCTCTGGCGCTGGGGAGCATGGCTCTCTCTCTGGCGCTGGGGAGCATGGCTCTCTCTCTGGCGCTGGGGAGCATGGCTCTCTCTCTGGCGCTGGGGAGCATGGCTCTCTCTCTGGCACTGGGGAGCATGGCTCTCTCTCTGGCACTGGGGAGCATGGCTCTCTCTCTGGCGCTGGGGAGCATGGCTCTCTCTCTGGCGCTGGGGAGCATGGCTCTCTCTCTGGCACTGGGGAGCATGGCTCTCTCTCTGGCACTGGGGAGCATGGCTCTCTCTGGCGCTGGGGAGCATGGCTCTCTCTCTGGCACTGGGGAGCATGGCTCTCTCTCTGGCGCTGGGGAGCATGGCTCTCTCTGGCGCTGGGGAGCATGGCTCTCTCTCTGGCACTGGGGAGCATGGCTCTCTCTGGCGCTGGGTAGCATGGCTCTCACTCTGGCGCTGGGTAGCATGGCTCTCTCTCTGGCACTGGGGAGCATGGCTCTCTCTCTGGCACTGGGGAGCATGGCTCTCTCTGGCGCTGGGGAGCATGGCTCTCTCTCTGGCACTGGGGAGCATGGCTCTCTCTGGCGCTGGGTAGCATGGCTCTCACTCTGGCGCTGGGTAGCATGGCTCTCTCTCTGGCACTGGGGGAGCATGGCTCTCTCTCTGGCGCTGGGGAGCATGGCTCTCTCTCTGGCGCTGGGGAGCATGGCTCTCTCTCTGGCGCTGGGGAGCATGGCTCTCTCTCTGGCGCTGGGGAGCATGGCTCTCTCTCTGGCGCTGGGGAGCATGGCTCTCTCTCTGGCGCTGGGTAGCATGGCTCTCACTCTGGCGCTGGGTAGCATGGCTCTCACTCTGGCGCTGGGTAGCATGGCTCTCACTCTGGCGCTGGGTAGTGTGTCTCTCTCTTTGGCACTGGGTAGCGTGGCTCTCTCTCTGGCGCTGGGTAATGTGGCTCTCTCTGGTAGTGCTGGGCAGCGTAGCTCTCTCTCTTTGGTGGTGCTGGGCAGCGTGATTCTCTCTCTGGTGGCGCTGAGCAGCGTGGTTCTTTCTGGTGGTGCAGGGCAACGTGGCTCTCTTTCTGGTGGCGCTGGGCAGCGTGGCTCTCTGGTGGCGCTGGGCAGCGTGGCTCTTTGGTGGCGCTGGGCAGCGTGGCTCTTTGGTGGCGCTGGGCAGCGTGGCTCTTTGGTGGCGCTGGGCAGCGTGGCTCTTTGGTGGCGCTGGGCAGCGTGGCTCTTTGGTGGCGCTGGGCAGCGTGGCTCTTTGGTGGCGCTGGGCAGCGTGGCCACACTCCTCTTCCTTTGTCCTGTAGCACTCACTCTGCTTTTTTCCAGGCTGCAGTCTCTCAATCTCTCTCTTGATTGAGCTGTAGTCTCCTCCCTGTGGAAAATGGGGCCACCAATCTTCGGGACTACATGTCCCATGATGCTCTCCTCGCCTAATCTCCTTTGATTGGCCCTCAGTTATGGCCAATGGGGAAGAAATGGAGCGGGCAGGAAGCTGGGCGGGGAACCTGGTAAGAGCCACCATCTCTTCTCCCTGATAGGAGAGGGGGGGGGGGCGAGCGGGGGAAACCTCTGACAGCCTCGCCTTTCTCCTGCCACAGCGCTGCCGAGTTCTCTGCTGGACTGATGGGGGGGGGCTTGGCAGCACCTTAATGGTGTCACCCTGCTGGCTGCCCCCACCCTCTGATGCCACTGTGCTGAATGTACCGATCCCTGATTCTGGGGGGGGGGGGGCACTTGACCCCCCTTGCCCCCACCTGCAGACGCCCATGCTTGCATGTAGATCACGTATTTTGTTTCTGAGCCCACAACGGATGCGTAAAATGGTGAACGCAGAAAAAAGGTGCAATGGGTGTGTCGCTGGCCCCCCGCTCCCGACTCCCCCGACAGGGGCAAGGCCCACCTAGCCCAAACGTCCTGGCGTACCCCTCTCCTCCCCGGACCGGCCAAAGCCGACCACCTTTCCGTTGACCTCCAATGCAAATCTATCAAGCATGCCGTGGCGGTGTGCTGTAGGTGGTGGGCTTGGCGTGTGCGTTGTGTGAGCGGTGCGTGTGCGTCGCGGGTGCGTTGTCGGGTTGTGTAGAATCCGAGTGACGGATCTGTGCGGTGTAGTCGGGTGTCACGTTGTTATTCCTCCGGCATCCTTCCAAGGTTTCTGTGTTGCATGTTTGTGTAATTTATGGCGCGGTGTCACGCGGAGAGGTCAGCATGGCGGCAGAGTGTTGGATTCTCTGCTTGGATGCATGGAGTTTGTATGTTCTCCTCGCGGTGGTCGGCCTTTTGCCTCCATACTCCACCATGGCCGTCCTCAGATTTGTACTGGGAGGGGGAGAGAGGCGGACCAGTAAAAAAAAAAAAAAAAAGACTACTGGTGTGTAAACAGCAAAGCGCGTCCAGACGTCGCTGAGAGCGAAGGAGGGACCCTGGGAGGGATGGGGGGGGGGCGGGTGTGCGGTGGAGGTGGGTGGTTGGAGGAGGACTATCATAGCACCTTACAGACAGCGCAATCAGGACAACACTGAACAAAACCTGGAGGTGCCCTGATCCATGAGTGACAGCATAGAGATATATAATGAGGGTGTTCCTCAAACCCTTCCTACCCCCTGTGTACCCCTCCCCCATTAGGCTGGGAGTACACCCCACCACCTTCCACTTACTCCCAGTGTACCCCTCTTCCCCCACCCAGGATGTAATATATATACCCCCCTTCCTCCCAGGGTGTAGCTTGTACCCCCTTTCCCCAGGATGCAGTGTGTACCCCCCAGGATACAATGTTTACCATCCCCCCTAGGATGCAGTGTGTACCCTCCAGCCAAGGATGCAGTGTAATACCCCCACCACAGGATGCAGTGTGTACCCCCCCCCCCCCCCAGGATGCAGTGTGTACCCCCCTCCCCAGGATGCAGTATCTCCCCCCCTAAGATGCAGTATCTACCCCCCCACCCAGGATGCAGTATCTACCCCCCAGGATGCAGTGTGTAACCTAGCCCCCCCCCCCCTTCTCCATAGCAGGGTGGAGTGTCCCCCCAATCTCGGACAGTGTAGGTCGGTATCATACAATGACACCATTGTCCTCTCTCTCGGTCTCGGAGCCTCGTGTATCAGTGGGAAGTGAGAACTGTCTGTACTCCACCAATCACACTGTCCGGTGTGCGGCCCGGGCGGGGTGATCGGTGTACTCGGAGATGATCGCACCGATGTGTCCGGGCGGGGAGGATCCCCCACCACCGATCACACCGATCTCCTCCCTCCTCCCCGCACCGATCACACCGATCTCCTCCCTCCTCCCCGCACCGATCACACCGCTCCCCGCCCGGACAGTGCGGTGCGGTCGGGGTGTCACATGGTACAAGGTGCATACAGTGCGGAGCTGGGGGGATATGGGAGACTATAGTGGGGGGCACAATATGGGGGGGGGGGCATAGTAGGGGGGTTATAATATAGGAGGGCACAGTACGGGGTTTATAGTATAGGGGGCACATTAAAGGGGGTTACAGTATAGGGGGGCACAGTATGGGGGCAAACGGTATAGGGATAGTGGGGCACAGTATGTGGGGCTTACAGTATGGGGTTTATAGTATAGGGGGGACAGTACGGGGGTTACAGTATAGGGGGGCAGTACAGGGGGGTTACAGTATAGGGGGGCACAGTACGGGGGTTACAGTATAGGGGGGCACAGTATGGGGGTTTACAGTATAGGGGGGCACAGTACGGGGTTACAGTATAGGGGGGCACAGTACGGGGGCTTACAGTATAGGAGGGCACAGTACGGGGGGTTACAGTATAGGAGGGCACAGTACGGGGGTTACAGTATAGGAGGGCACAGTACGGGGGTTACAGTATAGGGGGGCACAGTACGGGGCTTACAGTATAGGAGGGCACAGTACGGGGGTTACAGTATAGGGGGCACAGTACGGGGGCTTACAGTATAGGGGGGCACAGTACGGGGGCTTACAGTATAGGAGGGCACAGTACGGGGGGTTACAGTATAGGAGGGCACAGTACGGGGGGTACAGTATAGGAGGGCACAGTACGGGGGTTACAGTATAGGAGGGCACAGTACGGGGGGTTACAGTATAGGAGGGCACAGTATGGGGGGTTAACGGGGGGTTACAGTATAGGACGGCACAGTACGGGGGTTACAGTATAGGTGGGCACAGTACGGGGGGCTTACAGTATAGGGGGGCACAGTATGGGGTTTATAGTATAGAGGGGCACAGTATGGGGTTTATTGTATAGGGGGCACAGTACGGGGAGTTACAGTATAGGGGGGCACAGTATGGGTTTATAGTATAGGAGGGCACAGTACGGGGGGTTACAGTATAGGAGGGCACAGTACGGGGGTTACAGTATAGGAGGGCACAGTACGAGGGTTACAGTATAGGGGGGCACAGTAACGGGGTTACAGTATAGGGGGGCACAGTAGGGGGCTTACAGTATAGGAGGGCACAGTACGGGGGGGTTACAGTATAGGAGGGCACAGTACGGGGGGGTTACAGTATAGGAGGGCACAGTATGAGGGGTTAACGGGGGGGTTATAGTATAGGACGGCACAGTACGGGGGTTACAGTATAGGTGGGCACAGTACGGGGGGCTTACAGTATAGGGGGGCACAGTATGGGGTTTATAGTATAGAGGGGCACAGTATGGGGTTTATTGTATAGGGGGCACAGTACGGGGAGTTACAGTATAGGGGGGCACAGTATGGGGTTTATAGTATAGGAGGGCACACTACGGGGGGTTACGGTATAGGAGGGCACAGTATGGGGGTTACAGTATAGGGGGCACAGTACGGGGAGTTACAGTATAGGGGGGCACAGTATGGGGTTTATAGTATAGGAGGGCACAGTACGGGGGGTTACAGTATAGGAGGGCACAGTATGGGGGTTACAGTAAAGGAGGGCACAGTACGGGGGGTTACAGTATAGGAGGGCACAGTACGAGGGGTTAAAGTATAGGGGGCACAGTACGAGGGGTTAAAGTATAGGGGGCACAGTACGAGGAGTTACAGTATAGGAGGGCACAGTACGGGGGGTTACAGTATAGGAGGGGACAGTACAGGGTTTATAGTATAGGGGGCACAATACGGGGAGTTACATTATAGGGGGGCACAGTACAGGGTTTATAGTATAGGGGGGGCACAGTATGGGGGTTACATTATAGGGGGCACAGTACAGAGATGTTACCACGTATAGGGGGGCACAGTATTGGGGTGTTACAATACAGGGAGGTAATGGAGGGGTATAGTACAGGGAGGTTACAGTATAGGGGTGCACAGTATGGGGATGTTACAGTGCAGGGGGATTACAGTAAAGGGGGATATGGAGGGGTATAGTAAATGTGGGGCACACTACAGGGGGGTTACATACAGAATATGGGGGGTTACAGTACGGGGGTGTTACGGTTCAGGAGGGGTTGAGTACATGGGGGAATAGTGCCAGGGGTTAAAATATGGGGGGGGGGGGCACAGTCTGGGAGGGTTACAGTACAGTGGGATATAACTGGGTATAGTAAATTGGGGGGGGGGGGCAAAGTGCAGGGGAGTTAGAGTACAAGGGGGTTTTGGGAGGTATAGTGCAGGGGGTTACAGTATGGGGGTGTTACAGTACAAGGGGGCACAGTAGGGGGGCAAAGTACCGGGGAAGGGGGCAAAGGGGGGGGGGGGTTGTTACAGTACAGGGGAAGGAGGCACAGTGTGGGGGGGGGGCACAGTACTGGGAAAGGGGGCACACTAGGGGAGTGTTACTGTACGGAGGGGGGCACAGTAGGGGGGATATGGTAGTGCCAGGGGTTACAGTATGTGGGGTATAGTACAGTGGGGAAGGATATATGTGTACATAAATATATATGGGGGGATTATAGTTCGGTATGAATATATATGGGGGGTTTGTAGTTCGGTATGAATATATATATGGGGGGTATATAGTTGATTTCCGGAGCGATGTGTACAATATATATATATAGTTCTGTATGACCCCCCTATATATATATATATTGGTATATAGCATTATATCCCCCCCCCCATATAAATGTGTATATAGTTCTCTATCCCCCCCCCCCTCTCTTTGCTCCCCCCGGTCTGCTCTGCTCTGCGCTCCGCTCAGCGATCCCCATTCCCCCCTCCTCCTCCCCCTCTCTCGGGGAGGTGCCGTAGCGCACGCTGGGACTTGTAGTCCGGCCCCCCTCGCTCCTCCATTGGGTACAGTGGTGGGCGGGTCGGTCCCCGGACTACACTTCCCGTCACGCCCCGCGGCCTGGCTGGCTGCTCTCGTTCGGTGCTCAGTGTCTCCGGCGGAGCTTCTTCTTCTGTCCGACACCCGCCGACCTCCCCCCGGCCCGGCCCTGGAGCGAGGAGAGCGGACCCGACCGAGGTAAGTGCCACCGACCAACCTCCCAACACTCCCCCCTCTTCCTACTATCCCTATCCCGTCCCTTCCTTCCTACCTCCGGACCCCGTGTGCCCGGCAACCCTCCCGGCCCGGTGCCCCCTCACTGCCGACTTCTATGTACGGGTCAGCATCCTCCCCCACCCCCCCGGGGCTCCTCCCCCTCCACCTGGCCGTGTGTACACCCGACGGGTCACCTCACCTGCGACACCGGCCCGGGGGAGGGGAGACATCGGGACATCGCTCTCCGTATCCACACACCGGGGGAGACTTCTAGAGACACCGGGGGAGACTTCTAGAGACCCCCAGAACTACTTCTACACACCGGGGGAGACTTCTAGAGACATCCAGAACTACTTCTACACACCGGGGGGGAGACTTCTAGAGACCCCCCGAACTACTTCTACACACCGAGACACCGGGGGAGACTTCTAGAGACACCGGGGGAGACTTCTAGAGACCCCCAGAACTACTTCTACACACCGGGGGAGACTTCTAGAGACATCCAGAACTACTTCTACACACCGGGGGAGACTTCTAGAGACCCCCAGAACTACTTCTACACACCGAGGGGGAGACTTCTAGAGACATCCAGAACTACTTCTACACACCGGGGGAGACTTCTAGAGACCCCCCGAACTACTTCTACACACCGAGACACCGGGGGAGACTTCTAGAGACATCCAGAACTACTTCTACACACCGGGGGAGACTTCTAGAGACCCCCAGAACTACTTCTACACACCGGGGGGAGACTTCTAGAGACCCCCAGAACTACTTCTACACACCGGGGGGGAGACTTCTAGAGACACCGGGGAGACTTCTAGAGACACCGGGGGAGACTTCTAGAGACACCGGGGGAGACTTCTAGAGACACCGGGGGAGACTTCTAGAGACACCGGGGGAGACTTCTAGAGACACGGGGGGAGACTTCTAGAGACATCCAGAACTACTTCTACACACCGGGGGAGACTTCTAGAGACATCCAGAACTACTTCTACACACCGGGGGAGACTTCTAGAGACATCCAGAACTACTTCTACACACCGGGGGGAGACTTCTAGAGACCCCCAGAACTACTTCTACACACCGGGGGAGACTTCTAGAGACACCGGGGGAGACTTCTAGAGACCCCCAGAACTACTTCTACACACCGGGGGAGACTTCTAGAGACACCGGGGGAGACTTCTAGAGACCCCCAGAACTACTTCTACACACCGGGGGAGACTTCTAGAGACACTGGGGGAGACTTCTAGAGACCCCCAGAACTACTTCTACACACCGGGGGAGACTTCTAGAGACATCCAGAACTACTTCTACACACCGGGGGGGGAGACTTCTAGAGACATCCAGAACTACTTCTACACACCGGGGGGGAGACTTCTAGAGACCCCCCGAACTACTTCTACACACCGAGACACCGGGGGAGACTTCTAGAGACACCGGGGGAGACTTCTAGAGACCCCCAGAACTACTTCTACACACCGGGGGAGACTTCTAGAGACATCCAGAACTACTTCTACACACCGGGGGGAGACTTCTAGAGACCCCCAGAACTACTTCTACACACCGAGACACCGGGGGAGACTTCTAGAGACATCCAGAACTACTTCTACACACCGGGGGGGAGACTTCTAGAGACCCCCCGAACTACTTCTACACACCGAGACACCGGGGGAGACTTCTAGAGACATCCAGAACTACTTCTACACACCGGGGGAGACTTCTAGAGACCCCCAGAACTACTTCTACACACCGGGGGGAGACTTCTAGAGACCCCCAGAACTACTTCTACACACCGGGGGGGAGACTTCTAGAGACACCGGGGGAGACTTCTAGAGACACCGGGGGAGACTTCTAGAGACACCGGGGGAGACTTCTAGAGACACCGGGGGAGACTTCTAGAGACACGGGGGGAGACTTCTAGAGACATCCAGAACTACTTCTACACACCGGGGGAGACTTCTAGAGACATCCAGAACTACTTCTACACACCGGGGGAGACTTCTAGAGACATCCAGAACTACTTCTACACACCGGGGGAGACTTCTAGAGACATCCAGAACTACTTCTACACACCGGGGGGAGACTTCTAGAGACCCCCAGAACTACTTCTACACACCGGGGGGAGACTTCTAGAGACATCCAGAACTACTTCTACACACCGGGGGAGACTTCTAGAGACACCGGGGGAGACTTCTAGAGACCCCCAGAACTACTTCTACACACCGGGGGAGACTTCTAGAGACCCTGGGGGGAGACTTCTAGAGACATCCAGAACTACTTCTACACACCGGGGGAGACTTCTAGAGACATCCGTAACTACTTCTACACACCGGGGGAGACTTCTAGAGACATCCGGAACTACTTCTACACACCGGGGGGGAGACTTCTAGAGACCCCCAGAACTACTTCTACACACCGGGGGAGACTTCTAGAGACCCTGGGGGGAGACTTCTAGAGACATCCAGAACTACTTCTACACACCGGGGGGAGACTTCTAGAGACCCCCCAGAACTACTTCTACACACCGGGGGGAGACTTCTAGAGACATCCGGAACTACTTCTACACACCGGGGGAAGACTTCTAGAGACATCCGGAACTACTTCTACACACCGGGGGGGAGACTTCTAGAGACATCCGGAACTACTTCTACACACAGAGACACCGGGGGGGAGTCTTCTAGAGACCCCCAGAACTACTTCTACACACCGGGGGGGAGACTTCTAGAGACCCCCAGAACTACTTCTACACACCGGGGGGGGGGGAGACATCTAGAGACACCGGGGAAACTTCTAGAGACACCCAGAACTACTTCTACACACCGAGACTCCGGGGGAGACTTCTAGAGACACCCAGAACTACTTCTACACACCGGGGGGGGGAGACTTCTAGAGACATCCGGGACTACTTCTAGAGACCCCCAGAACTACTTCTACACACCGGGGGGGAGACTTCTCGAGACACCCAGAACTACTTCTACACACCGGGGGAGACTTCTAGAGACCCCCAGAACTACTTCTACACACCGGGGGGGAAACTTCTCGAGACACCCAGAACTACTTCTACACACCGAGACACCGGGGGAGACTTCTAGAGACCCCCAGAACTACTTCTACACACCGAGACCCCCAGAACTACTTCTACACACGAGACACCGGGGGAGACTTCTAGAGACACCGGGGGAGACTTCTAGAGACACCGGGGGAGACTTCTAGAGACACCGGGGGAGACTTCTAGAGACACCGGGGGAGACTTCTAGAGACACCCAGAACTACTTCTCCACACCGGGGGAGAGACGTCCACACATCGGGGGAAACTTCTACACACATCCAGAGATATTCCACAGATAATTCTAGATACATCCAGAGCTACATCAGGATATACTTCTAGATACACCCAGAAGAACTTCTATATAACTAGATATACTGGCCATCGGGAGATACGTCTAGACACAGAGAGAAACTTCTAGATACATTGGAAGATATTCCACAGATAATTCTAGATACATCAGGATATACTTCTAGATACACCCAGAAGAACTTCTTCAATATAAATAGATACACTGGACATCGGGAGACACATCTAGACATGGAGGGAAACCTCTAAATGCATCAAAAGATACTCCATAGATAATTCTAGATACGTCAAGATGTACTTCTAGATACACCAAAGAGAACTTCTACATACATAGATGCACCCCAAACTACTTCTATATACATAGATCCAGACATGGAAAGATACCTCCAGATACATGAGGGGATACACAGCTAGGTACTTCTACATACATCAGAAGATACTTCTAGATGCCTACATACACCTGGGCATATTTCTAGGTGCATAGAGCTATCCCACATAGATACATCAAGACATAATTCTAGATCCATTAGTATCTCTAGATCCATAGATATATCAAAAGATACCCCTGGATCAATAGATATCTTTAGAAGCATCGAGACAAAATTCTAGATCCATAGATACCTCAATTGGTAGCCTTGGATCCATTGGTAGCCTTGGATCCATTGGTAGCCTTGGATCCATTGGTAGCCTTGGATCCATTGGTAGCCTTGGATCCATTGGTAGCCTTGGATCCATTGGTAGACTTGGATCCATTGGTAGACTTGGATCCATTGGTAGACTTGGATCCATTGGTAGCCTTGGATCCATTGGTAGACTTGGATCCATTGGTAGACTTGGATCCATTGGTAGACTTGGATCCATTGGTAGCCTTGGATCCATTGGTAGCCTTGGATCCATTGGTAGCCTTGGATCCATTGGTAGCCTTGGATCCATTGGTAGCCTTGGATCCATTGGTAGACTTGGATCCATTGGTAGACTTGGATCCATTGGTAGACTTGGATCCATTGGTAGACTTGGATCCATTGGTAGACTTGGATCCATTGGTAGCCTTGGATCCATTGGTAGCCTTGGATCCATTGGTAGCCTTGGATCCATTGGTAGCCTTGGATCCATTGGTAGCCTTGGATCCATTGGTAGCCTTGGATCCATTGGTAGCCTTGGATCCATTGGTAGCCTTGGATCCATTGGTAGCCTTGGATCC
The DNA here is from genome assembly GCA_029574335.1 of Rana kukunoris. Lineage (NCBI taxonomy): Eukaryota > Metazoa > Chordata > Amphibia > Anura > Ranidae > Rana > Rana kukunoris. The sequence continues at coordinate 20,591 of JAJQKJ010002143.1, read as the reverse complement.
ATTGGTAGCCTTGGATCCATTGGTAGCCTTGGATCCATTGGTAGCCTTGGATCCATTGGTAGCCTTGGATCCATTGGTAGCCTTGGATCCATTGGTAGCCTTGGATCCATCGATATCTCTAGATCCATAAATGCATCAAGATACCCCTTCATCCATAGATACATTTAGATCCATGGATGCATCAAGAGATATCAATGGATCCATAGATATCTATAAAATACATCAAGACAAAATTCTAGATCAAGAGATACCCCGAGAGAGATACCCCTGCATCCAAAGATGCCTCTAAATCCATAGATACAGCAAGACAAATTTCTATCTTTAGAACCATAGATTCATCAAGAGATACCCCTGGATCCATAGATATCTTTAGATCCACATATTCATCAAGAGATACCCCTGGATCCATAGATATCTTTAGATCCACATATTCGTCAAGAGATACCCCTGGATCCATAGATATCTTTAGATCCATAGATTCATCAAGAGATACCCCTGCATCCATAGGTACCTTTATCCATAGATGCATCAAGAGATGCCCCTGAATCAATCAAATCAATACACAATTCTATATCAAGAGATATCACTAGTTTCATAGATACCTTTAGATCCATAAATACATCAAGACAAAATTCTAGATCAAGATATCCCTGGATCCATAGATACATAGATGCATCTAGAGATACTCCTGGATCCATAGTTGCCTCTAGATCCATAAATACATCAAGACAAAATTCTAGATCCATAGATAGACCAAGAGATGCCCCTGGATCCATAGATAACTTTGGATCCATAGATACTTCAAGAGATACCCCTGGATCCATAGATGCCTCTAGATTCATAGATGCATCAAGACAACATTCTAGATCCAAAGATCTCTATAGATCCATAGTGACATCAAGAGATACCACTGGATCCATAAATACATCCAAGAAAATACACCTGGATCCATAGATGCCTCTAGATACATTAAGAGATACTTCTGCATCCATATACCTCAAGACCAAATTCTAGCTCCATAGAAATCTCTAGATCCATAGTGACATCAAGACATGAATCTGGATCCATAGATGGCTCTAGAAGAGTTGAAGCTGTTATAGCTGCAAAGGGCGGGGCCAGCTAAATATTGAACCCTACGGACTAAGACTGGGATGCTATAGATAACATCTAGATACAGACATTAGGAGATACTTCTAGATCTGTAGAAACATTGAGAGAGGTTTCTACCTAGATAGAGCAAACGATACTTCTAGATCCATAGTTGCATTGAGATTTACTTTTAGATCCATAGGTACATTGGGAGATACTTCTAGATCCATAGCTACTCTGAGAGACCCTTTTAGATGCTACTTCTATATGCATTTACACCTCTGGAGAAACTTCTAGCTCTATAGATGTATCTATGCATCTTAAAACGCCTTCCAATATATCTATTTAGCTGGAAGTTTATCCAGATGTTTCAATGTATCCAGATGGGTCTATGCATCTAGAAGTATCTCCAGGTGTGTCTATGCATCTAGAAGTATCTCCAGGTGTGTCTATGCATCTAAAAATGTCTCCCAGTATATTCTGGAGATGCCTCCTAGATGGATGAAAACCTCTGGAGATGCCTCCTAGATGGATGAAAACCTCTGGAGATGCCTCCTAGATGGATACCTCTGGAGATGCCTCCTTGATGGATGGATACCTCTGGAGATGCCTCCTTGATGGATGGATACCTCTGGAGATGCCTCCTTGATGGATGGATACCTCTGGAGATGCCTCCTTGATGGATGGATACCTCTGGAGATGCCTCCTTGATGGATGGATACCTTCTGGAGATGCCTCCTTGATGGATGGATACCTTCTGGAGATGCCTCCTAGATGGATGGATACCTTCTGGAGATGCCTCCTAGATGGATGGATACCTTCTGGAGATGCCTCCTAGATGGATGGATACCTTCTGGAGATGCCTCCTAGATGGATGGATACCTTCTGGAGATGCCTCCTAGATGGATGGATACCTTCTGGAGATGCCTCCTAGATGGATGGATACCTTCTGGAGATGCCTCCTAGATGGATGGATACCTTCTGGAGATGCCTCCTAGATGGATGGATACCTTCTGGAGATGCCTCCTAGATGGATGGATACCTTCTGGAGATGCCTCCTAGATGGATGGATACCTTCTGGAGATGCCTCCTAGATGGATGGATACCTTCTGGAGATGCCTCCTAGATGGATGGATACCTTCTGGAGATGCCTCCTAGATGGATGGATACCTTCTGGAGATGCCTCCTAGATGGATGGATACCTTCTGGAGATGCCTCCTAGATGGATGGATACCTTCTGGAGATGCCTCCTAGATGGATGGATACCTCCTGGAGATGCCTCCTAGATGGATGGATACCTCCTGGAGATGCCTCCTAGATGGATGGCTACCTCCTGGAGATGCCTCCTAGATGGATGGATACCTTCTGGAGATGCCTCCTAGATGGATGGATACCTCCTGGAGATGCCTCCTAGATGGATGGATACCTCCTGGAGATGCCTCCTAGATGGATGGCTACCTCCTGGAGATGCCTCCTAGATGGATGGCTACCTCCTGGAGATGCCTCCTAGATGGATGGCTACCTCCTGGAGATGCCTCCTAGATGGATGGCTACCTCCTGGAGATGCCTCCTAGATGGATGGCTACCTCCTGGAGATGCCTCCTAGATGGATGGCTACCTCCTGGAGATGCCTCCTAGATGGATGGCTACCTCCTGGAGATGCCTCCTAGATGGATGGCTACCTCCTGGAGATGCCTCCTAGATGGATGGATACCTCCTGGAGATGCCTCCTAGATGGATGGATACCTCCTGGAGATGCCTCCTAGATGGATGGATACCTCCTGGAGATGCCTCCTAGATGGATGGATACCTCCTGGAGATGCCTCCTAGATGGATGGATACCTCCTGGAGATGCCTCCTAGATGGATGGATGCCTCCTAGATGGATACCTCCTGGAGGTGCCTCCTAGATGGATACCTCCTGGAGGTGCCTCCTAGATGGATGGAGGCCTCTGGAGATACCAGTACATACATAGAAACAATGGAAGATGCTTCTAGAAGAATACAGAGAGGAAGACGCTTCTAGATGGATACAGAGGGGACACATCAGGAGATACTTCTAGATGGATACACCGGGGTTGAATGGAGGGCAGTGCGTTCATATCACAATATATATCCAATCACAGGAGAGGATAATGATCAGGATTTCTACGATAATTTCAGACGGTTAGAAATAGACTGATAGATCCGGAGAGATACAGAGGTGAAGGAGAAGAGAAGATAGATCTAGACACAGCGATTTCATGAAAATCCTGGAAATGGGACACGTGGGGGGCGGATGGGAATAGATTGACAGGCAGGGACTTCTAGAAATATGAAAACAGACCAGATGTCTTGGATAGAAATAGGGGATTTATCCAGATAAACCTAGAGATGGGGAGTGATGGAGACAGACGGATATAGCATAGAGAGTGATGGGGGGGGGTAGTCAGATAGAGAAGGAGAGCGATAGATGGCTACAGAGAGAGAGAGAGAGACAGACACAGAGACAGATGGAGGGAGAAGGAGAGATGAATAGAGGGGGAGAGAGAGACAGAGCGAGAGGTGACTGGAGGGAGACAGAGAGAGAGAGAGAGATGAATGATGAGAGAGGGAGAGAGATGAATGGAGGGGGAGAGAGATAAAGAGATATGAATGGTAGGAGAGAGCGAGAGAGAGATATGAATGGTAGGAGAGACAGACAGATGAATAGAGGGAGAGAGAGTCAGACAGGCAGAGTGAGAGATGAATGGAGAGGGGGAGAGAGATGAATAGAGAGAGAGAGAGAGACAGACAGAGGGAGGGAGATGGGTGGAGGTAGACGGGGTGAAAGATGGATGGGGGGGGGGAGAGGGATGGAGGAAGAGAGAGCGAGAGATGGAAGGGGGAGCGAGAGACAGAGAGGGGGATGGATGGAGAAATACAGAGCGAGAGATGGAGGCATACGGGGGGGGGGGGGAGGGGAGACAGAGTGATGGATAGATAGGGGGGGGGGAGAGAGGGATTGAAGGAGAGTCAGCGAGAGAGGGATGGATGGAGAAAGACAGAGCAAGAGATGGAGTGGGGGAAGATGGTTGGAGGGAGAGAGGATGGAGGGATTGAGACTGAGAGATGGATGGATGGATAGAGGGAGATGGGGATGGAGAGAGATGGCTGAACAGAGACAGAGAAATGGACAGATTGAGATGGGGGGCAGGGGGGGTGGATGGATGGAGAGAGAGGAAGATGGATAGAGATGGGTTGATAGTTGGATATAGTAGGAGGTAAGTAGTGAACTTTTGCACCCAGTTGGGCAGGTTGGTAGGTGGTTGTCTGGGCGGGTTGGTAGGTGGTTGTCTGGGCGGGTTGGTAGGTGGTTGGCAGGGGAGTTGGTAGGTGGTTGTCTGGGTGGGTTGGTAGGTGGTTGGCAAGGGGGGGGGGGTTGGTAGGTGGTTGTCTGGCGGGTTGGTAGGTGGTTGGCTGGGCGGGTTGGTAGGTGGTTGTCTGGGCGGGTTGGTAGGTGGTTGTCTGGGTGGGTTGGTAGGTGGTTGTCTGGGTGGGTTGGTAGGTGGTTGTTTGGGCGGGTTGGTAGGTGGTTGTCTGGGCGGGTTGGAAGGTGGTTGTTTGGTAGGTGGTTGTCTGGGTGGGTTGGTAGGTGGTTGTTTGGTAGGTGGTTGTTGGGCGGGTTGGTAAATGGTTGTCGGGTGGGTTGGTAGGTGGTTGTCGGGTGGGTTGGTAGGTGGTTGTCGGGTGGGTTGGTAGGTGGTTGTCGGGTGGGTTGGTAGGTGGTTGTCGGGTGGGTTGGTAGGTGGTTGTCTGGGCGGGTTGGTAGGTGGTTGTTTGGTAGGTGGTTGTCGGGTGGGTTGGTAGGTGGTTGTCGGGTGGGTTGGTAGGTGGTTGTCTGGGCGGGTTGGTAGGTGGTTGTCGGGTGGGTTGGTAGGTGGTTGTCAGGCGGGTTGTTAGGTGGTTGTCTGGGCGGGTTGGAAGGTGGTTGTCGGGTGGGTTGGTAGGTGGTTGTCGGGTGGGTTGGTAGGTGGTTGTCGGGCGGGTTGGTAGGTGGTTGTCGGGCGGGTTGGTAGGTGGTTGTCTGGTGGGTTGGAAGGTGGTTGTCTGGTGGGTTGGTAGGTGGTTGTCGGGCGGGTTGGTAGGTGGTTGTCGGGCGGGTTGGTAGGTGGTTGTCGGGCGGGTTGGTAGGTGGTTGTCGGGCGGGTTGGTAGGTGGTTGTCTGGGTGGTTTGGTAGGTGGTTGTCTGGGCGGTTTGGTAGGTGGTTGTCTGGGCGGTTTGGTAGGTGGTTGTCTGGGCGGTTTGGTAGGTGGTTGTCTGGGCGGTTTGGTAGGTGGTTGTCTGGGCGGGTTGGTAGGTGGTTGTCTGGGTGGGTTGGTAGGTGGTTGTCTGCGTGGGTTGGAAGGTGTTTGTCGGGTGGGTTGGTAGGTGGTTGTCGGGTGGGTAGGTGGTTGTCTGGGCGGGTTGGTAGGTGGTTGTCTGGGCGGGTTGGTAGGTGGTTGTCGGGCGGTTTGGAAGGTGGTTGTCTGGGCGGGTTGGTAGGTGGTTGTCGGGTGGGTTGGTAGGTGGTTGTCGGGTGGGTTGGTAGGTGGTTGTCGGGTGGGTTGGTAGGTGGTTGTCGGGTGGGTTGGTAGGTGGTTGTCTGGGCGGGTTGGTAGGTGGTTGTTTGGTAGGTGGTTGTCTGGTGGGTTGGAAGGTGGTTGTCTGGTGGGTTGGTAGGTGGTTGTCGGGCGGGTTGGTAGGTGGTTGTTTGGTAGGTGGTTGTCAGGTGGGTTGGAAGGTGGTTGTCTGGTGGGTTGGTAGGTGGTTGTCGGGTGGGTTGGTAGGTGGTTGTCTGGGCGGGTTGGAAGGTGGTTGTCGGGTGGGTTGGTAGGTGGTTGTCGGGTGGGTTGGTAGGTGGTTGTCGGGCGGTTTCGAAGGTGGTTGTCTGGGCGGGTTGGTAGGTGGTTGTCGGGTGGGTTGGTAGGTGGTTGTTGGGTGGGTTGGTAGGTGGTTGTCGGGTGGGTTGGTAGGTGGTTGTCTGGGCGGGTTGGTAGGTGGTTGTTTGGTAGGTGGTTGTCTGGTGGGTTGGAAGGTGGTTGTCTGGGCGGGTTGAAAGGTGGTTGTCGGGTGCGTTGGTAGGTGGTTGTCGGGTGGGTTGGTAGGTGGTTGTCGGGCGGTTTGGTAGGTGGTTGTTTGGGCGGGTTGGTAGGTGGTTGTCAGGTGGGTTGGTAGGTGGTTGTCTGGGCGGGTTGGTAGGTGGTTGTTTAGTAGGTGGTTGTCTGGGTGGGTTGGTAGGTGGTTGTCGGGCGGTTTGGTAGGTGGTTGTCTGGGCGGGTTGGTAGGTGGTTGTTTGGTAGGTGGTTGTCGGGTGGGTTGGTAGGTGGTTGTCGGGTGGGTTGGTAGGTGGTTGTCGGGTGGGTTGGTAGGTGGTTGTCTGGGCGGGTTGGTAGGTGGTTGTTTGGTAGGTGGTTGTCTGGGCGGGTTGGTAGGTGGTTGCCTGGCGGGTTGGTAGGTGGTTGTTTGGTAGGTGGTTGTCTGGGCGGGTTGGTAGGTGGTTGCCTGGCGGGTTGGTAGGTGGTTGCCTGGCGGGTTGGTAGGTGGTTGTCTGGGCGGGTTGGTAGGTGGTTGTTTGGTAGGTGGTTGTCTGGGCGGGTTGGTAGGTGGTTGTTTGGTAGGTGGTTGTCGGGCGGGTTGGTAGGTGGTTGTTTGGTAGGTGGTTGTCTGGGCGGGTTGGTAGGTGGTTGCCTGGTGGGTTGGTAGGTGGTTGCCTGGCGGGTTGGTAGGTGGTTGCCTGGCGGGTTGGTAGGTGGTTGCCTGGCGGGTTGGTAGGTGGTTGCCTGGCGGGTTGGTAGGTGGTTGTCTGGGCGGGTGTTGGTAGGTGGTTGCCTGGCGGGTTGGTAGGTGGTTGCCTGGCGTGTTGGTAGGTGGTTGCCTGGCGGGTTGGTAGGTGGTTGTCTGGGCGGGTTGGTAGGTGGTTGTCGGGCGGGTTGGTAGGTGGTTGTTTGGTAGGTGGTTGTCGGGCGGGTTGGTAGGTGGTTGCCTGGCGGGTTGGTAGGTGGTTGTCGGGCGGGTTGGTAGGTGGTTGCCTGGCGGGTGGGTTTGAGTACATTTTCTGGTTATTTTTGTGGGTATGACCAGACAGCGCCCGGGGGGGGGGGGGGGCCATCTTGCCCCCACATTCACCATCATGGCACAGGTCACTTAAAATCATCTAATGCCGCCTTTTGCGGTTCTGCCATGTGCCGGGACTCGTGGTGATGGCGGATCTCCTGTGTGTCACGGAGGTGGGTCGCCTTCTGTGGGGTTGCCCATGTTTGTGCTGGGAGTGCACACAATACTCCCACCATGGAGACTGGGAGTGGTCAGTGACAGTGCAGAGTGACGACGGGGAGCCAATCACGGCGATCGCTACAACCCTCACCCGGACAGTTCCTCCTGTGAGGTGTAGAAGATACATTGTGTAAATACAGAGATACATTGTGTCCTATTTTTAATTTATTTTTTCCTTTCCTTACTAGAGGAGAATTCTATAAACAAAACAAAAACAAAGTGTAAAAAAAACAAAAACAAATAGAGGCTGCGTCATTTCTTGGCTGAAGGACGTCCAGCATCATTTGGGCTCTGACTGTCCCTGGCCCCGCCCCTTTCATTCATTAGATTCCAGTTCTTCCAATCATGGATTCTCTGCGTCACATGTGGGGGGCGGTACCCTAGGGTCCACTCTAGACTGACCTCCACCTATCAAAGCATTTTTATTATTTGCATAGCTCCTCCCAAGAGTCAACTTGCTGCTAGGCCGCGCACTGTGATGTAAGCACCCTGCTGGCCACTCCCACCAGCCTCGATCTGCTTGCATTGCATAGAGAAGTTAGACACCCCGTCATGCCTGGGACTAAAAAAAAGGCATTAAACGAAAACCGATTTTATTTATGAATGTCGTTGGCATGTTGATGGGGGGGGATGGGTTTCTGGCTCACTTCTGACCGATGCATTTTGATTATTTGTGTATATAATGATGTGTAATTGACGTATTGATTGTTGCAGGATCTGGCGCATTAATTGCGCTGCCCGCCATAACCCATGTACAATGCCCGTTTTACTGACATGCGTTTTTATGTGCATTAACCACTTCACCCCCGGGCCATTTGGCTGCTCAATGACCGGGCCACTTTTTGCGAATCGGCACTGCGTCGCTTTAACTGACAATTGCGCGGTCGTGCGACGCGGCTCCCGAACAAAATTGGCATCCTTCTTTTTTTTCCCCACAAATAGAGCTTTCTTTTGGTGGTATTTGATCACCTCTGCGGTTTTAATTTTTTGCGCTATAAACAAAAATAGAGCGAAAATTTTGGAAAAATTAAATGTGGTTTTTTTTTTTTTTTTTTTTTTTTTACTTTTTGCTATAATAAATATCCCCAAAAAATATATATTTTTTTTCCCTCAGTTTAGGCCGATACGTATTCTTCTACATATTTTTGGTAAAAAAATCGCAATAAGCGTTTATAGATTTGTTTGCGCAAAATTGATAGCATTTGTAAAGTAGGGGATAGTTTTATTGCATTTTTTTTTTTTTTTACTACTAATGGCGGCGATCAGCGATTTTTATTTTATTTTTTTTGTGACTGCGACATTATGGCGGACACATCGGACAATTTTGACACATTTTTGGGACCATTATCATTTTCACAGCGAACAGTGCTATAAAAATGCACTGGTTACTGGGAAAATGACAATTGCTGTAAATGAGTTAACCACTAGGGGGTGCTGTAGAGTTTAAGTGTGAACTCATATGTGTTTCTAACTGTAGGGGGGCGGGGCTGGACGTGTGATGTCAGTGATCGTTGTTCCCTATATCAGGGAACAGACGATCACTGACACTGCCACTGTGACGAACAGGGAAGGTGTGTTTACACTCGCCTCTCCCCGTTCTTCAGCGCCTGTGACCTGATCGCGGAGCTTCAGACCGGGTCGCGCACGACGCGGCTGAGATTAAAGAGACACGTACAGGTACGTAATTGTGCCATTCTGCTGACGTATGTCGTCGGTAGGGGGACTTTAGTGGTTAATGGCGGACACATCGGACACTTTTGACACCATTTTGGGACCAGTGCCATTTTTACAGCGATCAGTGCTATAAAAATGCACCAATTACTGTAAAAATGACACCGGCAGTGAAGGGGTTAACCTGCAGGGGAGCTGAAGGGGTTAGGTGTGACCCGGGGAGTGATTCTAACTGTTGGGGGGCGTGGCTTGCCGTCACACATCACTGATCGCTGCTCCCGATGGCGGGGAACAGACCATCAGTGAGATGTCACTAGGCAGAACGGGGAGATGTTGTGTATGCACTGATTACGGTGTAAATGAAACTGGCAGGGAAGGGGTTAACCACTAGGGGGCGAGGAAAGGGTTAAGTGTGTCCTAGGGAGTGATTCTAACTGTGGGGGGGGATGGGCTACCAGTGACATGACGCCGATCGCTGCTCCCGATGACGGGAAGCAGTAGATCAGTGTCTTGTCACATGGCAGAACAGGGAAATGCCTTGTTTACATAGGATTCTCCCCGTTCTAAAGCTCCGTGACACCATCGCGGAACACCGGCGGACATCGAGTCCGTGGGTCTCGCAGGCACAGTCAGAGTTTGCGTCGGGGTCGCGAGCGTGCGTGACCACACGGCCGGGAAATTAAAGGAGATGTGTCCATTCTGACGACGTAATAAGTGCGCGCGGCGGTTAAAAGGACTCCGTCTCTTTAAGGCGAGCCCAGCCTGTAAAGGAAAGGGTTAATCCCCAGCGATCTTTTCGCAGAAATGAGCGCCGCTGGAAAATCTTCAGCGACCGACCCTTCAGAAGTGTCGGGTGTGCAGTTCCCCCCCTTTCTTTTTCCCACACGGCGGCGCCATGGGGGGGGGGGCTTCAGAACGTTCTTCGGTGATGGGCAGCGAGGGCGCCCATCTGACATTGTAATTCCTTCACAGCGTGAGCGTTTAATATACCTAAGGTTTAGCGGCCGAAGTCGCGCTGAAACGCGCTCTCCTAGGTGCCAGTCCGGCCCCAGCGCCTATATATGGCTTTGTATCTGCATGCGGTACGGCAGCCCGGCAGTGCCGGGGTTAACCACGGAGCTCCGGCGAGCTCTGGAGACGCGCAGCCCTTAAAGCGAACCCGCGTCTCCTGAGCTCGCTTTGAAGTGGGGAGAGCGAGCACCGTCTGCTGCCAGCAGCTACCGGCTTTGAACGTCGCCGCGACGTACCCCGGAGACCCCCCCCCCTCCTTCCCTCAACCGCGGGTCCCCCCCTCGCCCCCCCCCCCTCCCGCCGCATGCAAAGAGCCAGCTGTCCTGCGAGTCGGAGGCAAAGCCCTCCCCCCGCCTCGGTGCAGTCCGGGTGGCTTCGTATCTTCAGTGTGGCGATCGCTCGGAGTACACATCGACCTTCTAGTCACCTGCACTCCCCGCCGGGGGCCTCATTCTGGTCTGACCATTAGTGGCCTGGCGGGGTGACGGCGTGTGCCCCCCCTGGGGCAGGATGTTGTGTAAGCGGGTCCTCTGCGTGGAGTGGAGATCGGGGGCAGTGAGTGTTTGTGGGAGGAGAGGAGACGACTGATGTAGGGGCTCCGCACGACGCACAGGTACGACCTCCAGAATTCTGATGACCCCCCCCTCCTTTCTTCTCCGGAATTATCCGCTCATAGCCGATTGGAACGTGGGCCCTTCTCTACCGAGGGCCATTCCACCCACAACTCATATCTCCAAGTTTGTAGGCGGTGAGATGTCTACGCTTTGCAGCTGCTATAGAGATTTTACAGGGCTCCCGATGTATCGTCCACTCTATTTATCTAGAAGTATCTCCCGATGTGTCCTCGTCTCTATTTATCTAGAAGTATCTCCCGATGTGTCCTTGTCTCTATTTATCTAGATGTATCTCCCGATGTGTCCTTGTCTCTATTTATCTAGAAGTATCTCCCGATGTGTCCTTGTCTCTATTTATCTAGATGTATCTCCCGATGTGTCCTTGTCTCTATTTATCTAGAAGTATCTCCCGATGTGTCCTCCACTCAATTTATCTAGAAGTATCTCCCGATGTGTCCTCGTCTCTGTATTTATCTAGAAGTATCTCCCGATGTGTCCTCGTCTCTGTATTTATCTAGAAGTATCTCCCGATGTGTCCTCGTCTCTATTTATCTAGAAGTATCTCCCGATGTGTCCTCGTCTCTATTTATCTAGAAGTATCTTCCGATGTGTCCTCGTCTCTATTTATCTAGATGTATCTCCCGATGTGTCCTCGTCTCTATTTATCTAGAAGTATCTCCCGATGTGTCCTCGTCTCTATTTATCTAGAAGTATCTCCCGATGTGTCCTCGTCTCTATTTATCTAGAAGTATCTCCCGATGTGTCCTCGTCTCTATTTATCTAGAAGTATCTCCCGATGTGTCCTCGTCTCTATTTATCTAGAAGTATCTCCCGATGTGTCCTCGTCTCTATTTATCTAGAAGTATCTCCCGATGTGTCCTCGTCTCTATTTATCTAAAGTATGTCTCCCAGTGTCCTTGTCTCTATTTATCTAGAAGTATCTCCCGATGTGTCCTTGTCTCTATTTATCTAGAAGTATCTCCCGATGTGTCCTCGTCTCTATTTATCTAGAAGTATCTCCCGATGTGTCCTCGTCTCTATTTATCTAGAAGTATCTCCCGATGTGTCCTCGTCTCTATTTATCTAGAAGTATCTCCCGATGTGTCCTCGTCTCTATTTATCTAGAAGTATCTCCCGATGTGTCCTCGTCTCTATTTATCTAGAAGTATCTCCCGATGTGTCCTCGTCTCTGTATTTATCTAGAAGTATCTCCCGATGTGTCCTCGTCTCTGTATTTATCTAGAAGTATCTCCCGATGTGTCCTCGTCTCTATTTATCTAGAAGTATCTCCCGATGTGTCCTCGTCTCTATTTATCTAGAAGTATCTCCCGATGTGTCCTCGTCTCTATTTATCTAGAAGTATCTTCCGATGTGTCCTCGTCTCTATTTATCTAGATGTATCTCCCGATGTGTCCTCTCCTATTTATCTAGAAGATCTCCCGATGTGTCCTCGTCTCTATTTATCTAGAAGTATCTCCCGATGTGTCCTGTCTCTATTTATCTAGAAGTATCTCCGATGTGTCCTCGTCTCTATTTATCTAGAAGTATCTCCCGATGTGTCCTCGTCTCTATTTATCTAGAAGTATCTCCCGATGTGTCCTCGTCTCTATTTATCTAGAAGTATCTCCCGATGTGTCCTCGTCTCTATTTATCTAGAAGTATCTCCCGATGTGTCCTCGTCTCTATTTATCTAGAAGTATCTCCCGATGTGTCCTCGTCTCTATTTATTAGAAGTATCTCCGATGTGTCCTCGTCTCTATTTATCTAAGTATCTCCCGATGTCCTGTCCTATTTATCTAGAAGTATCTCGATGTGTCTGTCTCTATTTATCTAGAAGTATCTCCCGATGTCCTGTCCTATTTATCTAGAAGTATCTCGATGTGTCTGTCTCTATTTATCTAGAAGTATCTCCCGATGTGTCCTCGTCTCTATTTATCTAGAAGTATCTCCCGATGTGTCCTGTCTCTATTTATCTAGAAGTATCTCGATGTGTCTCGTCTCTATTTATCTAGAAGTATCTCCCGATGTGTCCTCGTCTCTATTTATCTAGAAGTATCTCCCGATGTGTCCTCGTCTCTATTTATCTAGAAGTATCTCCCGATGTGTCCTCGTCTCTATTTATCTAGAAGTATCTCCCGATGTGTCCTCGTCTCTATTTATCTAGAAGTATCTCCCGATGTGTCCTCGTCTCTATTTATCTAGAAGTATCTCCCGATGTGTCCTCGTCTCTATTTATCTAGAAGTATCTCCCGATGTGTCCTCGTCTCTATTTATCTAGAAGTATCTCCCGATGTGTCCTCGTCTCTATTTATCTAGAAGTATCTCCCGATGTGTCCTTGTCTCTATTTATCTAGAAGTATCTCCCGATGTGTCCTTGTCTCTATTTATCTAGAAGTATCTCCCGATGTGTCCTCGTCTCTATTTATCTAGAAGTATCGATGTGTCCCGTCTCTATTTATCTAGAAGTATCTCCGATTGTCGTCTCTATTTATCTAGAAGTATCTCCCGATGTGTCCTTGTCTCTATTTATCTAGAAGTATCTCCCGATGTGTCCTCGTCTCTATTTATCTAGAAGTATCTCCCGATGTGTCCTCGTCTCTATTTATCTAGAAGTATCTCCCGATGTGTCCTCGTCTCTATTTATCTAGAAGATCTCCCGATGTGTCCTCGTCTCTATTTATCTAGAAGTATCTCCCGATGTGTCCTCGTCTCTATTTATCTAGAAGTATCTCCCGATGTGTCCTCGTCTCTATTTATCTAGAAGTATCTCCCGATGTGTCCTCGTCTCTATTTATCTAGATGTATCTCCCGATGTGTCCTCGTCTCTATTTATCTAGATGTATCTCCCGATGTTACCTCCTCCTATCTGCATTTGTCTAGAAGTATCTCTGAATGTGTCCTCGATCTGTATCCATCTAGAAGCATCTCCCAATGTATCCTCGTCTCTGGGAGATACTTCTAGATATAGATCCATCTAGAAGTATCTCCCAGAGATGAGAATACATCTGGAGATGCTTCTAGATGGATACAGATCGAGGAAACATTTGACGATACTTCTAGATAAATATAGGAGGAGGACACATCAGGAGATACGTCTAGACAAATGCAGATAGGAGGACACACATTTATCTAGAAGTATCTCCGAATGTGTCCTCTATCTGTATTCATCTAGAAGCATCTCCCAATGTGTCCTCGTCTCTGGGAGATACTTCTAGATGGATATATATCTAGAAGTATCTCCCAGAGACGAGGATACATCGTGAGATACTTCTAGATAAATACAGATACGAGGACCCATTTTGCGATACTTCTAGATAAATATAGGAGTAGGACACATCAGGCTGTACGTCTAGACAAATGCAGATAGGAGGACACGCATTTATCTAGAAGTATCTCCAAATGTGTCCTTGATCTGTATTCATCTAGAAGTATCTTGGATAAATAATAGGAGTAGGACACATCAGGATATACTTCTAAACAACTGCAGATAGAGGACACGTATTTATCTAGAAGTATATCCTGATGTGTCCTACTCCTATATTTTTATCTAGAAGTATCTCCATATGTGTCTCCTTCTCTGTATCATCTAAAGTATCTCCCGATCTGTCCTCCTTTGGTTATTTAGAAGTATCTCTTGATGCATCCTTTTTCTCTGTATTTAACTAGACGGGTCTACCGATGTGCCCTTCTCTGTATTTATCTAGAAGTATCTTTCCCATTGTTTCCTCCTCCTATATTTATCTAGAAGCATCTCCCAATGTGTCCTCGATTTGTATTCATCAAGAAGAGTCTTAGATACATATAGGAGATCGACACATCAGGATATACTTCTAGACAAATGCAGATAGAGGAGGACTTGTATTTATCTAGAAGTATCTCCTGATGTATTATCTAGAAGTATCTCTCTCGATGTGTCCTCCGCCTATATTTATCTAGAAGTATCTCCTGATGTGTCCTTCACTCTATTTATCTAGAAGTATCTCCCGATGTTTCCTCCGTCTCTATCTAGAAGCATCTCCCAATGTGTCCTCGATTTTGTATTCATCAAGAAGAATCTTAGATAAATATAGGAGTAGGACACATCGGGATATACTTCTAGGCAAATGCAGATAGAGGACTTGTATTTATCTAGAAGTATCTGCTGATGTGTCCTCCTCCTATCTGCATTTATCTAGAAGTATCTCCTCATGCATTGGTAGAAGTATATCCTGATGTGTCCTACTCCTATATTTACCTTTTTATTTATCTGGAAGTATCTCCGAATGTGTGTCCTCTGCATCATCTAAAAGTATCTCCTGATATGTTCTCCTTTCTGTTACTTCGAAGTATCTCCTGATGTGTCCTCTCTCTATCTCTAATATCACCCAATGTGTCCTCCTATTTGCATTTATCTAGAAGTATCTTCCATTGTCTTCCCCTTCTCAGTGTTTATCTAGAAGTATCTCCCAATGTGTACTTCTCTCTGTATTTATCTAGAAGTATCTCCCAATGTGTCCTTCTCTGTATTTATCTAGAAGTATCTCCCAATGTGTCCTTCTCTGTATTTATCTAGAAGTATCTCCCAATGTGTCCTTCTCTGTATTTATCTAGAAGTATCTCCCAATGTGTCTTCTTTTCTGTATCCTCTAAAACAGAGGTCTCCAAACTTTCTAAACAAAGGGCCAGTTTACTGTCCTTCAGACTTTAGGGGGGCTGGACTGGGGCTATCGGGAGTAGAAAATGTCCCAGCATCAGGTGGCGTAAACAATACCCCATCATTGGTATGCTTGGACCCCGTAGCTGGTGTCATTTATAGGAATTGTGCCCCATTATTGGTATCACGTGGCCCCGTAGTTGGTGTCATAGGTAGGAATTGTGAACCACTATTGGTGTCAGTGAATTAAATAGTGGCCCAAGGGCCATATAAAGGCAAGCAATGGGCCACATCCGGCCCCCGGGCCGCAGTTTGGAGACCACTGCTCTAAAAGTATCTCCTGATATGTCCTCCTTTCAATGTTTATCTACAAGTATCTCCCAATGTCTCCCCCCCCCCGTATATATCTCGAAGTATCTTCCAATGTCCCCCCCCCCTCTCTGTATTTATCTAGAAGTATCTTCTAATGTCCCCCCCCCCCCTCTGTATTTATCTAGAAGTATCTCCCAATGTCCCCCCCCTCTCTGTATTTATCTAGAAGTATCTCCCAATGTCCCCCCCCCCTCTCTGTATTTATCTAGAAGTATCTTCTAATGTCCGTCCCCCCCCCCCTGTATTTATCTAGAAGTATCTTCCAATGTCCCCCACCTCTCTGTATTTATCTAGAAGTATCTTCCAATGTCCCCCCCCCCCCTCTGTATTTATCTAGAAGTATCTTCCAATGTCCCCCCCCCTCTGTATTTATCTAGAAGTATCTTCCAATGTCCCCCCTCTGTATTTATCTAGAAGTATCTTCCATTGTCCCCCCCTCTGAAGATACTTCTAGATAAATACAGAGAGGGGGACATTGAAGATACTTCTAGATAAATACAATGTCCCCCCGCCCCCACTGTATTTATTCCTAGAAGTAAGTCCGAGTGTACCGGGAATATACAAAATTAATTCCGGAACATCCGGACGGATAAAAAAACTGCGCAGATTGTCTGGGAACGCCATAGAATTGCAGCGATAAAGCAGATTGTACGATCAGATAGTTCAGTGTGTGGCCGGCGGGCCTTCTGGGGGGGAATAGAAGGATCCAGGCGGTGACTCATTTCATTCTGTAGCCGACATCTCATTTTTCATTTTTTTTTTTCCTTTTCTTTTTTTTTTTTATTTGTGTTTTTGTTGGGTTGGGCGGTCCTGTGATGCGTCGGCTCGTTTTCCGACTGCTTCAATCGCTCTTTTGTTTACTTACCAAAGTAAGCTGCTTTTATTTTATACGGGCGTTCCGCCGTGATTTTTTTTTTTTATTGCTGGTCCCAGTCTACTTGGGGAGGGGGCGTCGTTGTCGCAGACAGACGGGCACTTACTGCGATCACACGAGGGGCAGCGTGTATGCGGTTGGCGTAGGGCATCTTTTCTTTTTTTTTTTTTTTTATATCCTCCCCGGCGCGGTACAGGATTTTTTATCCTCCCCGGCGCGGTACGGGATTTAGGCCTCCACCGTCGTATTTAACCCACTCTGCGCTCAGGAGGCGAGAAGTTTATTACCCCCGGGTGGGCGGGCAGGGGGGGGGGGGGAAGTTGGCGCACAAAAATCCCGTATCGCTTCTACTCTGCGTCTGTCAGTTAAGCGGGCCGGTGAATATTAATGCCCCTCGCAGGCGTCTGTACGGTTTTTATAATGCGTCCAGGTGATGCGTGCGGCGAGGCACACGCCGGATTCTGGCAGGGCATTAACATGCTCAGATGAATTTGTATTCAGAGCAGTCGGAGGAACAGGAGAATGGTAATACGGGGTAATCTGGATTGGTGACCTCACTACAGTAACGGAAAGCTCAATCTCACCGCGGCGCTTGTATTCCCTGCCTGGAACGTCTGAGCCGAGGCGGTCGCGATACTCCGTCTGGGAAACCTTCCCTTTTTTTTTTTTTTTTTTCAGCTCGGCTCTTTTTGTATGGTAAACAACATAATGTGCCGTTCGTTTTCTGACCGTGCTTCCCTTTTCCGTTGTGCCCCCCCCTTTCCCCTTCATGGCGGATGAGAAACTTTTGACCGCGGCCCTTTTTGTATCCATTTTTATCTGTGACTAATGTTGCCGGTACAGCGGAATAAGCGCGGCCCATCGGATGGCTCGATTATTTAGAGTTCAACGTATTTTTCTTTTATACAGGCTTGCCGCCCCGGGTTTGCTCTGTTTTCTATAATCAAAAATCAATATATTTATATAATTAAATTAAATACATATTATCTTGTAATTTAAAAAAAATATTATTTTAAATATAGATCTATTTTAAACAAATACATTTATTTAAAATTCATGATTATTAAATACATTTATTATTATTATTATTTAAATACATTTATGATTATTAAATTTAGGGTTGTCCAGATACCGATACTAGTATCGGTATCGGGACCGATACCGAGTATTTGCGGGAGTACTTGTACTCGCGCAAATGCTCCCGATACCTAAATAGAATACTTTTTTTGTATTTATCAACATGTTCTGTGAAATTTCTTTGAGTTTTTTACTACTGCGTGACAAGAAAATAAAACATTTCTATTCATTTTTACTAATTTTTATTCTTTTATAATGTCTGGAGTTAGAGTTCTTCATAATTCTAAAGAAAATATCCTTAGTCTGTATTGTGGTTTGAAAACTGTCACATGACATTTTAAAAAAGTATCGGTATTCGGTATCGGCGAGTACATGAAAAAAAAGTATCGGTACTTGTACTCGGTCCTAAAAAAGTGGTATCGGGACAACCCTAATTAAATTAATACATTTATGATTATTGAATACATTTATTTAAATAAATACATATACAATTTTTGTAATACAGATTTAATAATAATATTTTTGAAATGTTATTTAAATATATTATTTTAAATAAATGTTTTATGTTAAATATTATTTATTTTAATACATATATATTTTATTTAAAGTGATTGTAAAGTCCCTTTTTTTTTTTTTTTTTTTTTTTTTTAATAACAAAAAAGTTCATACTTGCCTGCTCTACGCTGCTTGTTTTGAACAGAGCAGCCCTGATCCTCTTCTTCTTGGATCCCTCTTCTTTGGTCCAGACCCCTCCCTTCTGTTATGTGCCCCCCACAGCAAGCAGCTTACTATTAGTGCACCCGAGCCGAGTCACAGCTCCGTGTGTCCATTTAAACATGGAGCAGCGGCCCGCCCTCTTTCTCTCCTCATTGGCTGGCTGACTGACTTTGACAGCAACGGGAGCCAATGGCACACATACTGCAGCTGCTGGCTTTTAATAATAGAACACTTACCTGTCCTGGTGTCCCTCAATGTCGGGTGCTGCCGCCGCCATTACGGGTATGGGAACCCGGCAGTGTAGCCTTTCTGGTTCACGCTGGGATCCCTACAGTGCATGTACGAGGCCCCGCTCCTCTCTCCTATTGGCCTGGGGGGAGGGAGCCCTAGCGGTGACGTCACGTCAAAGACAAGTATCCTGTATCCCCCCCCCCCCCCGAAAGGGAAGGAATCGGATGAGCAGAAGTTCCACTTTAGGGTGGAACTCTGCTTTAATGCATAGAATGAAATTATATATATGTCTGCCCTTTACAACCACTTTAAATAGTTATGTAATTATTATTTTAAATACAAATGTATTTGAAATGCATAATAAAAATGTATTTAATAAGTATTATTTAAATGATTATTATTATATTTTAAATACATAATTTTTTCCAGAAGAATATTTTAAAGCCATAATTATTATTAAAAAATATATAATTTTAAATGTATTTTTATAATCCTGCTTATATTTACCGTTCCCTGGTTCTCTTAAACCCCCACGCCCTCCCCTCATAATTATGCTATTGATTTTTTTTTTTTTTTTTTTATAAAATCCTTCTGTTTTTTATACATTTATCACTGGGTCTCTGTGCTTCTCTATGCTATGTAAGCATATCATGGCTGGTGGGTGGGTCCAGCAGGGTGATGCTCATAGCTCACTAAAACCATCACAGCACTTGGGCTCAAGAGAACGTGTTCCTGATGCAAGCTGTGGTTTGGCTCTTGGGAGGAGTTAAGCAAATATCAAATGCCTTGGTGCACACTGGGGAGGAAAGATCTAGATGACGTTGGGCTGGGGAGGAAAGATCTAGGTGATGTTGGGCTAGAGAGGAAAGATCTAGGTGACGTTGGGCTGGGAAGGAAAGATCTAGGTGACGTTGGGCTGGGGAGGAAGGTTCTAGGTGACGTTGGGCTGGGGAGGAAGGATCTAGGTGACGTTGGGCTGGGGAGGAAGGATCTAGGTGACGTTGGGCTGGGGAGGAAGGATCTAGGTGACGTTGGGCTGGGGAGGAAAGATCTAGGTGACGTTGGGCTGGGGAGGAAAGATCTAGGTGACGTTGGGCTGGGGAGGAAAGATCTAGGTGACGTTGGGCTGGAGAGGAAAGATCTAGGTGACGTTGGGCTGGAGAGGAAAGATCTAGGTGACGTTGGGCTGGGGAGGAAGGATCTAGGTGACGTTGGGCTGGGGAGGAAGGATCTAGGTGACGTTGGGCTGGGGAGGAAGAATTTAGGTGACGTTGGGCTGGGGAGGAAGGATCTAGGTGACGTTGGGCTGGGGAGGAAGGATCTAGGTGACGTTGTTGGGCTGGGAGGAAGGATCTAGGTGACGTTGGGCTGGGGAGGAAGGATCTAGGTGACGTTGGGCTGGGAGGAAGGATCTAGGTGACGTTGGGCTGGGAGGAAGGATCTAGGTGACGTTGGGCTGGGGAGGAAGGATCTAGGTGACGTTGGGCTGGGGAGGAAGGATCTAGGTGACGTTGGGCTGGGGAGGAAGGATCTAGGTGACGTTGGGCTGGGGAGGAAAGATCTAGGTGACGTTGGGCTGGGGAGGAAAGGTCTAGGTGACGTTGGGCATCCTCCAACCAAGAAATGAGGAGGGGGGTCTATCTGCCTTGCTGTAGCTTCTAATGCACAGTGTGTGTCGAAATCGGAGTCAGTAATTGACGTACAGGAAAGGAGCCTCTACAGCTGGGACTTATGGGAACACTGGAGGTCTCCTGGACAGTATGCTTGCTTCCGGCTGGTGAAAAGTCACCGGAGAGTTTTACCGCGGGAAAATTCAGTAGGAATTATTTTATTGCGTGTGTGTGTATATATGAACCTTTTGTTTTATGACCATTGAAAATTGGCCTTCTAGTTTTGGCTTCGAAAAATTTTGGTAAGAATAATTTTTATTGCTTATGTTGTGTCCTCTAACTTAATCAATGAAAATTGTTCTTACCAAAATTTTCCGATGCGAAAACTGTGGCTTCCTGCTGGTGAAAATTGGCTTAGG